>JARHVA010007530.1:147500-335000 GCA_037957365.1 Torreya grandis | reverse complement strand
AATATTCATTTCAAAAAAATTTAACTATTCTATCATAGTCTATCTTGTTTGACGATAGAAACCTTATTTATAATCAATTTGAATCATTAGTTTTCAAAAATAATATGTACCCATAGTCAAACATTGCATACAAAAATTTTAACTACTTAATAAAATCTTCCTTCATGTTGAAATTTCATTAATCGTTCCATACGAAAAGCGGCATATATAAAATAGATTGTGGCTAAATCTTGTTCAACAACATGGGTTGCTTAACTTAGCCTAATTTTAATGATCAAGATCTTTGATGATAGATGGATCACTTAATTTTAAATTCACTTATTTTGGCTGACAAAAATGCAATAGCTTTTTAAAAAATTTATAAACAAGAATTAATAAGAAACAAGGGTGCCATGTGCCAAGTTCCTGTAAGGTAGAATATAATTGAAATTTGTTTTAAGTGTTTTGTTTGAAAAAATGATAGTAAAAAACATTGATATCTAACAAAATCAATTAATTTAGATGCCTGATTCATTAGATCTGTAAGTACTACATTGTAATTCTACACCCCTATAACCCTTCATCCTCCTAGCAACTCGATAGACTAGATAAGATAGGTTTTACTATTTAAAGTTCTAAGACCTTGGGATAGTCTTATTTTATTCTAAGTATTATCTACCTAGATATATAGAAGAAAAATGCAATGAAAAAATACATATGTTAACAACACCAAAGATAAGTTATACAACCCACATCACTGTGATATTTAAAAAATTGACAAGATATTTTTTCAACAAAAAGATCGATTCAACAGTATTTTCTAAAACTTCTTGTTTAGAAAAATCATCAAAATCACTACCTTGGTAAAAATGTATTAACTCCTCAGTACAAGGTCAAATGATAAGCTCCCTATAGCCTCTTGAAAATATGACCACTACTAAAGAGGAATGAGAAAGAAAAATAACCAGATAAAAATAAACATGGTGACTTCACATTCATAGGCAATAAAAATAGTTATCTTTTCCCATATAATGTATAAGTTATATATATTTGTAACATAAGGTATTCAATCATCAGACACAAAGAAACTTGACATTAACAGTAAGCCTTGAGGAAATATGGATTGAGAGATCAATACCTTAAGCCATCCTTGTAGTTGATTACATACAACTTTTTAATACATATTTATTTCCCTAAGAATATTTACTACATACACACACTGTGTCAGTTGTAGTCAATGTTTTGCTGAAGTAATTGGTTGGTTGATTAATTGGTGTGCCTAGATTAGAAGGGAGATAAGTATCATTTTGCTCTTGATACATGACATTATTAACTTTTATTTTATTACATAAACATCACAAAAAATGTGTGTCATGCCAAATATAACATTTAGGAGAAAGAAAATATTATAAAATTCATAATGTCTCATAGTACTCAGTGGTTGTAATGTCATTTGAGCATATACTTCATTTGTCTCCATATCTGCCTGACATGCAAGGAAGCATTATTTTGTCAAGTTTTTAGAACTTGTAAATATACAAAATGGCTAGGGATAAAATATTTAGAATTAACGAAGTTGATAAATCCTCAAGGTTACCTACTCACTGTGGCCCTATGGAAAATAGACAACCTTGCTTCTAATAGTGTGTAAGGACACCAGTGGCCCACCACATGCATGCCAAAGCTATGAACTAAGACATGAACTTTCTCCTGTCAATGAAACATGAATTATTAAAATGGGTATATCATCATACAATAGTTTTCTAGAATAACTTTTACCATAATGCAAGGAATCATGTACAATTCAAGAAACATTTGGTAAAAAATTATGTTTAACATTTTTAAGATGCAATTTTTTTCTAGGTAATGCCATTGGTTGTAAAGGCCAATTCTATGTTTCCACTTCATATCTAAATCATAATGTTAGATTTAAACATTTTGCAATTAACACCCATAATTACCTTAAATCATTAAGAAAGTATTTCAAGTTAAGCTTCTCAAAGAACTCAACCAAAAAACCATAAAATAGATGTAAAATCTAAAACAATTTCTAATTGAATAATAAAAAAAAAATCAATTGAGACCCTTACAGCTAATTACAAGCTCATATAGATCTCATAAACAATTTTTGATTTAAGGAACAACAAATTCCAAATAGAAAAGGGTTAAAATAGGAATAAATCAAACATAGATCACCCAAAAATTGTAATATTCCTATTAGATTTGGACTCTAACAACTGATTACATGCTTGTTGAGACCATAAAAGCCTCCTTCAAACCTATTGCATAAAAATAGTTCCCATGAACTGGGAAGAAACACATAATACATAAAATTGATGTAACCACTCCTTGAAAGCACCAATAGAAATAATTAGTGGCCAATGTTCATGAAGGGGAATTAATATAATATGTACAACCCATTCTATTATCTAAATTTTACTAACTTTAGTTAAATTTTGAAGAGAAGCATCATTCCAGAATTTTCAACTAACATCTAAAGTAAGAACACCCATCCAAATTTTATCCAAAATGCCCATTAGATTATCTATTGAGATAAAAATCATAATAAATTTAAAGTGCAAAGGATTATTAACAGTCATTGATAATTAGGTAAGGAAAATATAAAATAATTTAATAAGGTTTAGACCTTTGAAGGAAATATATGGATAGCTAAAAAATTTCACCAGTGTATCAGAAGCTCGTACATCCCCACTATCAATAATTTAAATGATGAAAACTATAATAACAACAAATATCATGTAATTCCCTTCACAAGCCTTGTGCTTCATTGACATCCTTATGACATCATCATTAGATAACCTACTCATAAGAAATGTAGGAGTAATCTTGAATATACTAACAAAAATGGCTCAAAAACATATATAAAATACACTAAAAACAATAAAAATAACCTTAAAACCATTTTTACATGATGAATTCCATTTACCATCCATTTCTTAAGGACCAAAAAATCCTTAGCAACACATTGTGACAAACCTCTACTATGAGAAACACAAAATGCTTTAGAGGTACTAGGAACTATGTATTTTTGGAGGAAGTAGCTCTTGCTTTTAGTAAATGACTTGTTTGAAAATAAAAGGCAAAAATTTAATTCAATTTATGTCAATTTTTCCAAATTTAAAAATAAATCCTAAAAGAGAAAAGTGAATGAAGTGTACAAGCTTTAAACTGAACAATTTGATCAATGACTAGAGAGCTTAGAAATACCTTAACAACCTTTCCTTTACATCTTGAATTTTCCTCTATAATGTTTTCCATATGGTACATACATGAACTATCTTGAGACACATATATACTCTCCTATTTTCTTTTCTAGATTCATCTTTTAGCCCCTCATAAATCTTAGCTTCTTCAAACTAGTGTCTTTAGATCTAACTTCATTCTACAAGTAATTCTTACCTTATTGATTCACTGATGCACTCAACTTATAGCTTTCTATGTCATCCATGAGTTAGATTGCAATAAATTTAGTCTTAAGTTTAGGCAATTTCATTTTAAACAAATGAAATTAAAGCATCTTCATAGATACAAAAAATTTCCCACACATTAATAGAGATAAAGATGTTTTTTAATTTGAGCATCCTAATAAAGATGGGTTAGATTTTGATTCTTTCACCCCATTATAAATTATTATCTTAATGCATCCATACACCATAGTCAAAGGTGTAGTTATATTCCCATATGTATGAATTAAATCACCACCATTGAATATGGTGCAAAGATGCACCATGACAACAAGAAGTGATAACATTGGTCGATCTCATAGTGCACTCTAAAAAATGTTTTGCAAATGATGAAGATTTATTCCTGACTAGCTTGGGTGGAGAGTCATATTTTGGACTCTAACAACTGATTACATGCTTGTCAAAATCATAAAATCCCCCTTCAAACCCATCACATAAAATAGTTTCCATGAATTGGGAAAAAACATATAATACATAAATTGATGTAACCACTCCTTGAAAGCACCTATAGAAATAATTACTGGCCAATGTTCATGCAGTAGAATTAACATAATTTGTACAACCCATTATATTATCTAAATTTGACTAGATTTAATTAAATTTTGAAGATAATCATCATTCTAGAATTTTTAATTGACATAATTCCAACTGAGATTTGAAGCAAGAATGCCCATCCAGATTTGATCCAAAATGCCCATTAGATGATCTATTGAGATCAAAATCCCAATATATTTAAATTTCAAAGGATTATTGACAATCATTGACAATTAGGTAAGGAAAACACAAAATAATTTAGTAAGGTTTAGACCTTTGAAGGAAATGTATGGATAGCTAAAAAGTTTCACAAGTGTATTAGAAGTCATATATCCCTACTGTCCATAATTTGAATGATATAAACTACACTAGCAAGAAATATTAAAAAAATGAATTTTCTTATTTTACTAATCTTGTAATGCCCTTCACGTGCCTTATGATTAGCTAACATCCTTACGGCATTGTTGTTAGATGACTTAGTCATAAAAATTCAAGAGTAATATTGAATATACTAAAAAAATGGCTCCAAACTATATAGAAAATACAATATAAAAAATAAAGATAACCTTAAAACCATTTTTCCATGATGTATTACATTTACCATCCATTTTTTAACAACTAAAAAATCCTCAACAACACTCTATGGCAAACCTCTACTGTCAAAAACACAATGCTTTAGAGGCACTGGGAACTATGTATTCCTAGAGGAAGCAAATCCTAATTTCAAGAAATGACTTATTTGAAAAGAAAAAGCAACAATTTAAATGAATTTAAGTGAAATGTTTCCAATGCAAAAATAAATCTTTAAAGACAAAAATGAATGAAATCTACAGGCATCAAATTGAAGAATATAATCAATGACTAGAGAGCTCATAAATAGCTTAACAACCTTTCCTTTTCATCTTGAATTTTCCCCTATCACATTTTCCATATGTTATTTTTATCAATGATCTTGGGACACATTTCTTTTCTTTGTCTGTTGATTGACCTTGAGATGAGCGTTTGAGATCAAATCACCTATGTATACGGAGCTCTGAGCAGAACATATTTCCCATAACTATAAATTGGACCTGTTACAATATCCTATTTCAATTTATATGATAAATTATACTTTACAATGACTTAACATTCATATGGACAAGACTTTCTCATAAATTATATCTACAAATAGAAACATCCCTAAATAGGAGTTTATCTATTCATTTTCATAAAATAATATAATACTAGACATTAGAATTAGATAAAAACAACATTATATTTTTGAATTGTACCTTTATTTTTAATTTTTGCATTTTTTTTATCATGAACCGATCATTTTGAGAAAGGTAGAAGACACTACCACTCTTTCCTAGAGAGGAGAGTTCCCACAATGCATCATTTCCATAAATAGAAAGCATATAATCAGCTGCATCAATTTAAAAAAATTCTTGAAGCTGCCTAAAAAATAGTGGAGATATGTCAAATCAAATAATGTTTGTAATATTATATTCATTATTGCCATCATAATGAAACACTAAAATGGTGAAATTCTCTGACAAAAATTGACATCAAATTCCAATATTAATAATAAATAATTCAGCATACAAAGAGGAAATTCTTTATAGATATGACAATATATGTCATTCTATATAATATAATTACAAACATTTTGAACAATGCAATTAATATTTTTCTTCTTCTTAATTGCAACAGTCATGACTAGTAAATTTTTATGTTGCTTCCCAAATTCCTGTAAAAAAATAGAATATAACTTAGAATTTTATGATGCTTGTTACAGAGATCCCATAACTTGTTAAAATTTTATTTTGACACTATGTAAGAGTCACAAACAAACATTAAGAAATGTGTTTGTATATCTTCTAGTTTCTAGTCAAGAATCTTATCAAGCATGTTAGTTATACTGAGCAAGTGTTGTCAGAGCAAGTGTGATTCTAAATAGTTGAGAGTTGTCTAGTGAAATGAGTTTGAAGGGACAAGATTCCAATCTACTTGGGAATCTTTGATGTCTTGAAAGTAAAGATAGCTTTACACTTAACTACAAAAAAAATCTTGAATAACATGAATGTTTTTAAATAATGGAAACTTCATTCGTGTGCTAAACATTAAGTATTTTTGAAACTATATACTATAAGGTGCACAAAAACATAAAATAAGTTAAAAAAATAAGGGGTTCAGGAAGGACCATATATATACGGTAGGAGGCATGACCTTCTTCTTGTTGTAAAAAAAAAAAACATTAGACTAGTGTTTTTTTAATAAAATTACACTTTTCTTGTAACATTTTTTTAAGGTATGCTCTAGCACATGCATACTTATAAAAGTGTTGGTAAAAATATAGTATATCTAGAATGCAATTTTTATGAAAAAAATTTATAACCCAAAAAATAAATATGTATCTGTATAGCATTTGTATGTTATAATCATTTCAATTTTTAATGCTCAATAATCAATGAAAAAAAGTATGGATAGGTGTATAACAAAGTTTATTTCTAGATAATATATCAATTAAATTTATGAACATTTTTTTTCCAAATCTAGAGACTATTGATTTGAAAATAGCATAAAAATACAAAAATGCATTGTAGTATATTGATGAATATTTGAACATTATGTCTATTGGAAATGTGTAAGTGTAAATAAAAATTTAGTTTAAAACTAGCACTTAAACCCTGTAGTTATCCAAAAAGGAGTTTAGCAAGAATTATTAATGTAAACAAAAAGTTGTGCTCTCTTGATGGGTATGCACATGGAGTTGGGGGATAATTCTATGGACATTTTAGGCAACATGATCACATTATGTAAATTATAGATCGGTAATTACTGAGCCATAACACATACACATTATTGATATAACAATAATGTGTATGCATTATTTTAAATCCAATTTACATTTATATTGTTACATTTATTTACTTATAATTTAAATTTATTTTAGTAAATATAATAAATTAGGGTCACTCAACATCTGATAGTGTTGGACTCATAGTTGCATGACTTATGATGTGAAAAATATTTTTTCAAAATCCAATTAGGTTAGTAAAAAGGCATTTTTAGGGTCTAAGTATTAAACCTAGGGATTTCAAGACAAATTTTTTAATTGATATCCATTTTTGGTAATCGTATAGTCATTTTTTAGGTTTTTGTGCCTTCTAGATTGATTCTTGGAATTTCTAGGAATCTTAGGTTTATCAAAATTAAAGTTTTAAAACCACTCACTTTGAAATTTATGCAAAGTGGTGTGACTGGGGTAGCATAGGTCACATTGATGACCTGTACACATCAAACAACCACTTTATGTTAATTTCACTTTATCATTATCCCTCCCTCATCGTTGATCACTTCTTACTCATGCCTCATCACCCCTAATTACTCTTTCATCATATTTCATTATCCCTAATCATTCCCTCATTGACCCTCACTATCCCTAGTTATCTCTAATCACTCCCTCATTATCCCTGATTACTCTATCAATGACCTTCACTATGCCTCAACATCCCTAATAACTCACTCCTTGTCCCTCCTTATCCCTCATCACTCCCTCATTAACCCTCACCATCCCTCATCATATTTAATCACTCCTTTATTGTCTCTCACCATCCCATTTCATCTCTAATCGCTCTCTCCTCATCCATCATCATCTCTAACCATTCCCTTATTGACCCTTACCATTCTGCATCATTTATAATCACTCCCTCATTTACCCTCACCATCCCTCATGATGTAGAGCCCTATTACATACTCTGCTTGACCAATCTCTTCACCAATATCCACCTAACTTTCACTTTGTCTTTTCTTTCTTGATCTTTATCTTTGGACCCTACATAGATTTCAAATTCACATGTGCATTTTATTCATTTAATTTATTCTCCACCACTCTTCAGATGGTCTCACTAAACTCTTCACTATATTCTCCTTACTCAATGCATTCAATCTCTCTTACTTTAAGACTATTACCATTACTAGTCTTTATGATTTATAAAAATTGGATCAAATCTTGTCTCTGGATCTTTAAGATTCAATATGTGTTTGACAAACTCCTTCCACTCCTTTGATTTCTCTCTAACATCTTCTCAGTCATACTTAACTTCTTACCCCAATCCCCATATCATACACTACCTCTTAATTTGTCATAGACTATTCTTGTACAGGCTCAAATCATCAAATATACCTCATTTATGGATACCTTGTAACATATCCCATCTATTCATATAGTTTTAGGCTTTGTTTCAACTATTTGATAACTTAGTTTGGTTCTTTCTACTGTAAGATTAGGTCTTTAGGTCTCCTTCTACCCTATCTACCACATGGTCCTCCCCCATCCAAAATTACATAAATTAAAAACACTATGTTATCTTTGTACATTTTTAACTCAAACTTTTCACCAAATGTCATGAATTATTGATGATTACAACTCCTAAAAACTCGCTTTGAAAGTATAAACCCTAATATTGTTTGGACTAGTTTTGCAAACTTGAGAAGGGTCGAAATGAGATTTTAATCTTCCAAAGGCATTTATAATGAATTTGACTATTTTATTAGGTCTGATTTTAACTTATGCATGTTATTAAAGTGTTATATTTCCTTTTTTAAGCTACAATAGATTGACTTAACCAAATTTGAATAGACAATGTACTAAATCATAGGTTTATAGTAATCTAAGAAGAGGTTATTTATTATAATTCATTCCAAAAAGGTTTATAAATCAACTTTAATGTTGAAACTCCTTTGCATAGTATTTAAACACTTTAAAAAATCAATACCTTTCATCTCTAACACTCAATTTGACAATTTTCATGAGATACCACTTTGACTATGTTAAGTTTATTGATGATTGCAGGACTGTGTTAGTTTTATTTTTTCTCATCCAAGTATATGAAATATAATTGAAATAATATAAGTCTTCATGATCATATGAGAATCAACTCACCAACATATATGTTTTAATGTTCACTCCAATACATGCATATACCTTCTCATATAGATGTATACTCAAAACTTTTGCTTATAGATAATAGGATTATGTTGTTTAGCACAAAATGTCATTATCAAAATAATAACATATAATTTTTAAAGAATATTAAGGAATTGTTATGTTAAGTTACTAATTACTGATACATTCTAAAATTTCAACAAAGAGAATCTCCTCTTCCAAAAGACTCTGACCTTCACTCAGATTTCAAGGCACAGTTTGTAAAGTCATAAGGTATACAATTTTTAATTTTAACATTCAATAGATTTGAAAATAAAATGAAAAATTATATAATAACCATCAAATAAAATGTATTTTCGTCTTATCTCTCACACCAATATCGCAAAAAACATGTTACTAATCATGTTTCATGATCATGCACACTGTCAACTATCTTTGCACATATTCAAGAAGATGCAGGGTTTATTTGCTTTCATGTATATAAATAATCAAAACATGTCTTTATTCACTTGTTTGGGGTTCTTTACATTCATCCTTTTGAATATTACCCCCTCCAACTCTCCTTAATTTGACTCTAAATACAAAATAAGACATGGACAAGACTCTTATTACCGAATAATCATCAACTAAATTCTAACTTCTTTTGTATGTCGAGAGTGTCCTCAACTATACCAATTAATAACATATTTATCAAATATGAGTTTAGTTATATGTGTTTTAACTTCCTAAAATCTTCTCTAAAGTCTAACCACACTGAATTCAACATTGTACTTCTTGAAACAATATTAAAGTCTCTATGAAAATTTAAAAATTCAAATGAAATACTTTAAGAGAAAGTTCAATACAATTCTAATTTAAAATTGACATAAAACTAGAAACTTAGAAAGACTCTTATAGACTTTTTTGACCTTGAACACCTTTTAAAGACCTAAAAAATGTAAACTAGATCATTATTTATATTAGGTAGTGATTCTCCTGCATCAGCTCATCATCCCTAATCACTACTTCATCATACCTTATCATCTCTAGTAACTCACCCCTCATCCCTCATCTCCCCTAAACACTCCCTCATTAATCTTCACCATCACTCATAATCCCTAATCACTCTATCATCCCCCTAATCACTCTATCATCCCTGTAATCACTTACTCATTAAATCTCACCATCCATCATCATCCTTATTGACACCCTCATCATCTCTACTTAATTCCTCCTCATCACTCCTCATACTTAATCACTCCATCCAATACCCTTATGGTGGTATTTTTTGGGGGTTTAGCAATGTTAGGAGATAAAATTTGAGAGTTGGGTGCTAGCATAAAATCTAAGACGTATTGATCAAAATAATGTGGAGGAAAATTTGAAACATAAATATCTAACACCTATGAAAAAATATGGGTATATTAGAAATGATGTAATTCATAATTGAAAATCCACTAGAAAAAGAGAAGCAAGTAAAACCACCATAGAACCAAAAATAGGTAGTAAATACATGAGTATCACCAAGCTATGTGGTTTCCTAAAACCAAGCAATTGTTTTCCATATGAGGACATCATATGATCTGAATAATTATATTTAAGGCCTTCTATTTTTATGTATATTGATTGAGTCATCATACTAGATAGTGGAAAATAGTTTTCAAATGCTTAGAATAAGTAGTCTAAGATTGGAAAGTGATGCTTAATTCATAACTTCAATATTCAATCCAATGAAGAGTGTCACACTATGTGCTCTCTACTTACACATCTCAAGAAGTGGGTAAAATTTATCTATCACTATCAAAATTTAAGTAGATATTGTATTATGAACCCAATGATATGGTCATTACTAAAAATATCTCTACATCCTCTAGCAAAAAATTACATGAATTAAAAATATTGTTTCAATAAAAAATGTAGATCAATGGTGAGACAGTAAACTTCATCATTTCTAATGGAAGTAAGAGGAATTTAATATCTCCCAAATCATATTTTCAAACATTGAAGTTCAAATTTATACATCATCCATAACCATACGCTAGTGTATGGTCTAGTATAGGCCTTGAGAAATGGATCACCTAGTAGTGTCACTTGGTATACAAAATCAAACTTTTTAAAGATGTAATCCTTTGTGACATCTCACCATTATAGGTGTGTGATGTTTTACATGTGGCCAACCATGTATTTACCATAGACATGTAGTCTATGAATTAAATCCTTGAAATTTTATGATAGATTGTCATGATCTAAAATACCATATATCATAGTTAGTTTATAAGCTTTCAGTCATTAGTGCAAGGAACTGCAAGAATATTGTCAATTCTAGTAATAACTATACTCTTATTGGTAAGAATTAAATGTTTAATGACATCTTTATGTCACTATATCATAGTTTGGTTTATCCAACAATAAAAAAAGACAACATAATTGAACCATAAACTAGATGAATACAAGGATATATTTTAGTCACCTAAATAAATTTCTGCATACTATACACCAAACAATACTATTTATTTGATCCCTTAACTGCCTCTAATTCAAACCTCTTTATACAACATACCATTTCTAGAGAATGAATAAATCAAGTGGTAGATCTATGAAATCATGGATAATGGACACATCATGCCAAATCATTGCCTTATAGAAACCCAATTATGTTTGTACCAAAGTTGTGAATCAATTAAAAAATCCTTTACAAGATTAACGTAAAGAACTATTATCCTCATTTAAATATTAAGGCTTTTTTTGACATATCCATGTAGTATAAATATTTTCCGAAATTGATCTGAAGTTTGGGTACCATCATATTCTTTTTAAACCTCTAGACATTTGTAATATAGTCTTAAAAACAAAGGAAGGATTGATTAACTAGTTGGTTATGCCTTTTAGGTTAGCTCATATAACAAATTCATTCATTTAAAGATGTTGAATGATATCCTTAGGCCCTTTACCTATGTCATTTTTTAAATCTACCTTGATGACATCTTAATCTTTAGAAAACATGGGATGAAGATATACACCATGCTAAACTAGTGTTTCACATGTTTTAGAAATATATTTTGTGATAACATAATAAATGTTCATTTTTAATGCAAGATATAAAATATTTGGGACACATTACAAACACAAGGAGTGCATGTGTGAACTTCACCAAGATTCAAGTCATAAAGTAATGGGAAAAAATAAATAACTTTGCATATGATTCAAATATTTTGAGAATTATAAAATTATACAAGAGATTTGTTTTTAATTTTTATCTTTTGAACCAAACTACCAAAGGTGGAAACAAATAAAGTTTCATTTAGTTAGTTGCACAAAAAAATATATTTCATTTAACTAAAATTGAGACTCTATTATGTATTAATACATATACTACTTGAATATAAATTTGGAAGATCACCCAATTTATTCAATCATAAAATTGACTATCACAAATGGGTATTGATAACACAAGTCCTAGAAAAGATTTAATTTCTATTATAATGGATTAGACAACATATGATTAGAATCAAATATATATTTAGAGTATATACTTATGCCAGATGATGAAGGCACAATTAGTGATGTCAAAGAATGGTGAGGGTCAATGATGGAGTGACAAAGGATGGTGAGGGATGGTGAGGGTCAGTAAAGGAGTACTTAGTGATGATGATGGATGAATAAATATTGATTAGGTATTATGAGGGATGAGAATTGAGTAATTAGGGATGATAATAATCAGTGAATGAGTAATTAAGGATGATAAGACTGAGTGATTAGAGATGATGAGAGATAATTAAGGGAAATGAAGGAGTGATTAGAGATGAGAAGGGAGTAAATAGGGATGAGTAAATGATTAGGTATGATAAGGGACAAGGAAAGAGAGATTAGGGATGATGAAGGATGGGGAGAGAGTGATTAGGGGTGATGAAGGATAGTGAGTTTCAATAGAGGAGTGATTATGGATTATAAGGGAGTGATTAGAGATCACTAGGGATAGTGAGGATCAATTATGGAGTGATTAGGGATAATGAGGATTGATGAATGAGTGATTCAAGGTAATGATGGATGAGTAAGAAGTGATATAGGATGAGGGAAGGATGATGATCAAGTGAAATGAATATGTAAATTGGTTGTTTGATGTGTAAAAATCATCAATGTGACCTATGCTACTAAAATAACACCACTTTGCATCAATTTCAAAGTGAGTGGTTTGAAAAATTCAATTTTGAAAAACCTAAGACTCCTATAAATGCTAGGTATCAATATACAAAAATGAGTTTATGTTTACCAAAAATGGATAGCAATTGCAAAAGTTATGTTTTAAAATCCTTAGGTTTAATATTTAGACACTAAAAATGCTTAAGTACTAACTTGATTAGATTTTGAAAAAATATTTTTCGCATCATAAGGCATGCAACTATGAGACCAACTTTATCAGATGTCGAGTGACCCTAATTTTTTATATTTACTAAAATAAATCTACTAGTATATAAATGTAAACTTATACTTAACATTTAGGGTAGTAAATATGAGCTTAAGGCCAAAGTTGGCTTCACGTCCAACTCCCACATGCTCGTGGAGATGGTTTTGGTCTTATGACAAAGAAATGAGTACATATTTTATAATAAATTATATAACACATACACATTATACAACATGTATGTGTTATTTAAATTTACAATAAAACATATGAATTGTTTGAATTTGAATTGAAAACCAAGCTTTTAGGCTAAAAAATGGATTAGATTTCTGAGCCAAAGGCTTGTAATTGTGCATCTATAGTTGAGACTGAGAGTTTGGAGAAAAACCAACAAATTTCAACTTCAATCACCAAATACATTATGGATTTCAACATCAAAATTCAAAAAATTATAATCGTCATGATGAGCATGTTGTGCTCTTTCTAAATATATGATTTTTATAATTTTTGTGAAATTTTAAGGGTTGAAAGTATGTTTATTTCTACCTACACATTTTTTAAGTCACTGAATGCTATACCTATACATGCCTATTCATGTTTATATAATTTGTTTTTTATTGATCCACTTGAAAAACAACTCATATGGTAACAAACTAGGCCTAATTCTACATACACTAAAAAAATAATTTTCATTTTTTTTGAGGTAGTTAGGGTGGGTTGCAGGACTAACTATCCATTTTTTGTTAGTTTTCAAGATCTACATAATTGAAAAATTAATAAAATAAGAATATTCATCAAAAACTATTTAAAAAAATCATAACACACTATAAGATCTTATATAAATATTCAATAAAGGGTTTGAAACAATATTCAATGATGCTCAAAAAATGGTGAGCCACACGGCCATCTATCTACTATGTTTTCTTAAAAAAATAGGAGGTCCTCTTCAAATTTTACATGTTTGACCTAATTATACATAACCATTTTTATTAAAAAAAAACATTTTTTGGAAAATGTACCAAAAATGATACAATTCATGTTTTTATACTATCTTCAAATTTTGACTATAGCCATCTCAAATTATTTGTAGAAGTTTACATTTTTAAAATTTCATAAAAATCATGTCCATGGGTAGGCCCTTTTTTGTCCCCCAATTTGGTGCACTTACCCTAACATATTCTTGTAATCACCTAAAATAAAATAAGAGAATAATAATGCATTAGTACAATGACTAATTAGCTAATTGAATTTTAAAAACATTTATGTAATCAAAATTTAAAAGGGATTTATTACCTTGAAATCATGGTTCATTTTTGTATAACAACAAAAATAGTGTTATCTATTCCAATTATTAATGTGCTATTCATTTAGAGTTTTCATTAAAGTAATACCATTGCAAAAATTTCTTTCTGATGATCTTTAAATTATATGGCTATTATTTTTTGCAATATAGTATCAAGTAAAGGTTTTTGTAATGTGCATTCAACTTTGCTATGTTTTGAATGGATAATGCATGTGAGTGCATGAGTATAAGAATAGCTTGGATTGCTAGGACATCTTGCACAATGCAATAAGCCATCAGTATGAGGACTCATTATGAATATTTCATGTTTACATGTATTTCATGTTGGTTAAAAGGGTGATAGATAAATTCTTTTTTGCCTTTAGTGTTCCTGTGACCTACAATTGTGATTGCCAGTATTGGTTTCTAATACGAACAACAAACAAAGAAAACGTAATGGTAATTTGATTTTAATAAATAATGAAAAAATAAATTTTATACTTGCCTCAATATTTAATGTTGCCATTGTTTGCAATTGATTTTTACTACATTAGTCATTTAATGGCTCAAAAAATGATTCAATATTAACACAAAGAGTTTGATTACCTTTCATTCTAGTGTGTATAATATTATTGAATATATAAATAGGCATTTTATTAGACATTAGTTGATTTTGTATATCATTACAAACTTTTTGACATTGATTCCTAAGTTGAACCTGAAATAAAATAACTATAGTTTAATTTTTTTAGAAAACAAAGTCATAATGCAAGGAAAAATAATGTGTTAATAAATATAAGCTTATTATTGTAGTGTTGTCCTCGGTTTCTCCATCTTTGACATATACATTGAATTGTGTGTTGGTGTGTTGATAACCTATAATCAAAGATCCAAATGAAACTACTGAATATGAATCCTCTGATTCTAAAATATCAATGATTGTATTGTTTGGTGTAAGCTTTCATTCTTTCTAAGCTTTAGATATCTTCTCTACTATTGACTTTCCAATAAGAACAATGTAAAATTCAACATCTCCTATTTCATATTTTGATTTTTCCTTTACCAAGAAGTCTAAAATGTGAACACTATTTCATAGACTTAAGTACATTTCAGATTTTTGAATCAATTTATTACTAACATTAGCTATTATTGTTATCTAGCGATGAAGGTCAACTAAGTCAACATGCACTATTTCAGCTTTAACTGGTGAAGCAAGATTTCTAGTATGCCCAAGGCCATATACTGTTAGTATATCTACTTTAAAAACAACAATTTTTTTTCTAGCACAAATGTCTAGTATTGAATGTGAGGAGATTGGATATGTTCTTACACTGTAAGAAAACAAAAATTTAATTTTTTTAATGAATTAAAATGTTAGTTTCAATTCAAAATTTATCATAATTAATTGAAGAAGAGTTAGAAAAAAATATTGAATTAGACTTTTACCATTTATGTATTTGTTATTGCATGGGATTAATTTGACTAATGCCAAAAAAATTTGATGATGATTCTTCAGTAGGTTTTTCATGCTCCAAATTTTTTTATTTTTTGAATCCATACCATAAACTGAAATGAAAGACATGATATGCAATCTTAAATATATAATGTTTAGATACTATATTTTATAAAAAAGTAATTAGAAAAAATTGAAACAATATACAAATATTTTTGCACTAATGTTTAAGAATTGTTATTTATTACTAGACAAATAGAATCATAATCAGTCCAATATAAATCTATTATTATAATTTGACTATTTTACTTTATAGTGTTTGACCATACATGGTCTAATATTTTGTTTGCATACTTCTTATGTTTCCTTGGCAAGAAACACATGTTAAAAGCTGACATGTGTTTTTTAAGTAGCATTGTTGACTTGTTAGAAGTGGACATATCAATATGTATGTCTCCCAATATGTAAATGTTTTTGGATGAATTTGAATTTGACAATGTTTGTTCAACAACATTTATCACATCTAAAATAGAAATAGTCAAAGAAGCATAAATATTGACAATTATAAATTCATGCTAATGCATTATGATTTTAGTTGCCAATGCTTGTACTTCATTTTCAATGTATTGCATTGTATTTAAAGTGGAAACATGATTTTATGCATATCATAATAATATGAACATTATGTATTCAATTACAAGTCTTAAACTTTGAAATATGGTTATAAGTGTGGTTATTTGTCATGTATGTTTCTTGTAAGCATACTATGTCACATTTCATTATGTCGTGATCATTGATAACATCTTCTAAATGTTGATACAAGATATGAGTGTTTGATGAAATTTTTATAATAGATGGTGAAAAAATACATGTTCTTAAGCTATGTTGTAACACACACTTTGAATTTGATTCTAATATTGACATTTCAATAGATGTATTTTTTTTTACTTTAAAGTTTTTGTTTGTAAGTGGACTTAAAAAAAATAATGATTTTATGGCCTTTATGTGGGAAATTTATATATATATGTTAGCCCATGTCTATGTACACCAAGAGGATTTAATGCAACACCTTCCATGGTTAGACCTTGAGATCTATGTATTGTATGTGCACAACCTAGTTGTATTAAAAATTGGCTTCGTATTATTAATGTCTTTTTGTAAGAAGGCTTTGCAATAGATCTTGAGATATGAAAAATAGGGGTATATTTTTATTCTATATGGATTTTATACAACTAAATATTCTTTGTCCTTTGATAATGTCCAACATAATTTTCATTAAATTTCACCCAAATAATCTCACTGTTATTTTCTTTGGTGTAAAAATTGAATACACCATCTAAACCATTAACAAGGCCATCTTGTATATCATAATTTATGGAAAAAAATTAAACTAACATATTTGGTTTTTAAATATTTTTTTGTGGTAGGCATACAATATTAGCATATCCATGTCCTTCACTATATGTGTCATCTTCCATGTCTATTACATTAATAACAATTTCTTTATGCAAAACAAGTGCCAACATTTTGTCATTATGTCATTAACATAATCATTTAAGTAAAAAAATGGAATAAAGGATCATTTGGTGCTGAATATAAATAATTATGATTAAGATATGCTATGTCACTTTGTGTATGCGAGCATACACATATTTTGTTCAGTATAAACACAAAATTTTCATCATTTTGGTGCATAGTTTCATGTAGTTCATAACATTTTACGTTTTATTTCCAGAAAACATATGGTACTATTTCTTTGTTTATTTTTGGATGTCCAAATATGAGGCAATTTTTTTAAGGTTGTGCCTTGTAGATGTCTCCACAATAGATCATGTCAATATTACCATAGTACATAATTGACAGTTACATTATGTCAAATAATTATATATGAATATAATATAACATTCTTGCTCCTATAAGTGATATTTCATCAATTAGTACTATGTGCAATTGACTGCAATGCTTAGATAATGTATCAAGTCTCTCACTAGTCAATGGAATAAGTTCTGACTTATTAAAATGTAATAAAAATACAGAATGCAATGTAATGCCACCTGCATTATATGCAAATTTACTTGCATATGCAGGAATCAGGCCTTTTGGATTGAATGTATCACTATCAATAGATTGTGCATAAACACAAACCAATGTTTCATAAATGAATTTTACAATAAAAGTCTTTCTAGTCCCTACACCTCTTGTTAAGAATAGGTATAATGGCTTGTTTTTGTTTGTACATTTTTTTATAACAATGTGTTTAAAAATTTCTTCTTGTTCTTCATTCAAAATTTGTATGTGTTTATAGTATTCAACATTGTCAGTAATGAATGGGTGATGTTCAATTTCAAATAGTTTTAAACGTTCCTTTTTGATGTAAAGTTTACTAATGACAAGTTCATTTCTAGATCATATTCTTCTTGCAGATATCTAGTTATGTTGGCCTTAAATATTTTATTGTTCATGTTTTTAGTATCACGATCAACTTGACAAATTGCATCATGCATGTTTCACCATATAGGATTGATGTCATAATTAAAATTTGTCTCTTTTAGTTTTATGGTCTTGATTTGTAAATTTTATGCCTATTTTCATGTTTCAAGGTTTTGTTTGAAAGTGTTCTCATTTTTTTTAAATGGGACATATAATAATAATCATTCATGACAATAATTTTCAATGTCAAGATATTTATTATAATTAATAAAACGTATAACATTTGGTTTTTTTCTTTTCAATTCATTTCTATTTTTTTATTCTTGAAACAAATTCAGCTAGATAAACATGATCAATAATAGTAGGACGTGCAATGTAATAGTCTATAATAGATTGACACATGACATCTTTAGATTCATCTTATTTTTGTCTTAAGATAAATGGAGGTTTTAAAATAAATGTTCATTCATCAAGGTAATATGTATTTATGAAAGTACATACTCTTGAACAATGACTCAATGGAAATGATAATACTAAGTGAATTAATTGTTATGCAGACATTTGTTGATAGTTTATCATTGCATTTCCACGTCCATGTAACATTTGAATGTCACCTATATTTGTTATTGCATGCTGTTCTCATATTTTTTTAAAAGTATGTGTGATTTTTGGGTTTTATTTTGTCATACACAAATTATAATATGTTACTACCACATATAAATTTAGTATAAATTATGCATCTGTATTGGCTTGCCATAAGAATGGCATGTTTTTTTTATAAAAGCATTGCTCCATAATTGTAGTGGCTTGTGTTCAAGAAAAATGGTGGGTTATTATTATTATTATTATTATTATTATTATTATTATTATTATTATTATTATTATTATTATTATTATTATTATTAATAATAATAATAATTTATGTCAAGATCATGTAAGAAGTATCAAAGTTGTCCAAAGAATTATATTGTTTCATGCTTATTAGTAAGTAAATTTGCTTTGACATTGAAATTAAAAGATCATTTTTTATGTCTGATGGTTCAAGTATTATTTTTTATTTCATTAGTAGTTGTGGGAAATTATATCTACATTTTTGTTCTTTTTTTCCTACAACTATTGGTATGATGGTGTATATGCAATTTTTCTATGTTATTTTATAGGATATTAGTATTAAAATTTATGTATTTGTCTATAAAATATGTAATTTCTAAATTTTGGTTCTTTCCATATATCAGTGTGTGGTCTATACTAGCCATTGATCATGATCATTTCTTCTACGTTAGAATTTTATAATGTAAAAGTAATCTATGATTTTACCTAAACACATTTAGTCGTCACATATAATTTATTTTAATGCATTAATATGATGTATATAATAATGTGTACAAGTGACTGGATATGTTCTTACAAGGAAAGAAATGTCATTTGATTTATTCAATTTATTCAGTTGTAAATTTGAATTTTTGTAATGTTTCTGATACAACTATTTCAATGATTTTATTATTTATTTCCAAGAATGTTTAACACTTGTGAAAGTCAAGAAAAATGTTGGAGGTCCTAATTGACGTATCATGACATGTTTGTTTAGACCTTGCATGTAATCAGGTGAAATGTTTTTTTTTTAATCTACATATCCAATTTCTGACTTCAGTAGCTTTTCTAAATTTGGTTTATATTTGACATCTTTTGACAAAAGTTTTACTCTTTTTAGTTGGCCTTTTTTAAATTTGAATCCACATAATCTTTCCAACTTGATCTATAATTATTTTTATTATTTTAAAAAATAAATTGGTGAGATGATATGAAAAATTATGATTAGTATGCAAGAGTTCCTATTGTGATACTTTTTGATATGAGTATCTTGACAAATGTCATGATCTTTAGGATTTCCAAAAGAAGTGTTGGAAAGTTCATTTTTCCTAAGTGTTTGTATTTGAAAATACCAAGAGGATTATTTCCTTCAGCTGGTGCTATTGCAATTAACTTATCTTCTAATGCAACAATACATGTTGAGTTTTCAAAACCATGTACCAATGTGTCATTAGAATTGTTTGCATCTATATCAGAAGACAAATTATATTCACTACTACTATCTGTTTTAGATTCACTAAGTATAATATTTGTAATTGCATCATCTATAACATTAATGGATATGAACAGTTTTCAATCATAGTTAATTTGCATATTATGAGTAATGTACAACTTTTGCTAACATAGTTGTTTTAATACATCCATAATAAGTTTGGAATGAACTCTTCCTTTTTGATATATATTTTTCTATTCCAATCATCTTTTTACAGTTACCATAATATTTTTTTATTTCATTTATGGATCAAGGTAATACTTTTTTAATTTTATCAACATTTGATGGGACATTGATAATTGGGCCTATTAAGCTAATATATTGTTTGTTGTATCCTAAATTTATAATTTGAGCAAATGTAATTCCAAGTGTAACAAGTCTTTCTTCAAGAACTGATATCATGATTATAAATTTAAGGGCTTATTTAGTCTAATATTTATAGGTGCTGAAAATGTAGGAAGTTTTTCATTTCTTAATGATTCGATGCAATTTACACATTTTTTTAGGAATAGCTTTGTTATTTGGAATATTTTTTTGCATGTGTCCTTTTCAGACTAATTAAAATGCTTCATCTTCTATTTAAACTACAATTGTTTACAAATACCACAAACATGTATGGGTGTATCTATAATTTTTTAATTGAATCTTGTTACTACTCTTGATCTTGATAGTCTTCCTTTAATCATATTTTTTACTACGTATTATGTTCTTAAATCGATGCAAAGATATGTTGGTGAAATGTGGTAATGTTTTTTTATTAAGAGTACAAGAGTCAAATTATTGATTTATATCCTTCTCTATTGTTAATTATTTATAGTCACCGCATTTTGTTACTTTTTTTATTTTCAATGTTTTTTTACTTGGTTCAAAGAGATTTTTTTTCTTTGTAATGTTTATATGCAATTACCAGCATCATCATATTCTACTTCAGTATGTTATTGCATTGTTAACGGTTCATAATGTACATGATCTATATTCATTTTGGAAAAAATGATGTTGTATAAGGATTGTGTTTGACTATATTCATTGCAGGTTTTGATAATTTTTAAACTTCTTGATGACCATAGGTAAATGCTTACATTTAATAAATTTGAAATCTATTGGATAGTGAAATCATTTCCTTCTATTCCACCTTTGTCATAGGTATATCCCATTTTTACAATATATGCTTAGCAATTTGGAATATTTGGTATATTTTTTATGACATTGTTTATTAGCTTATCTTTCAAACAAGTGTGCACTTTTATATCTCTAGAGACAAATGCATTACAAAAAGATTGTGTCAAATAATGGCACAAGGAATGTATGTCAAAAGCATTTTTGGTCAAATGAGAAATAGAACTAAATATGTTATCAACACAACAAGATGTGGTTTTTAATATTCTGAAAAGTCCACATGTTTACAATTTTCAAGAATTTATTTCCCAAAAGAAGGAAATAAAAGAATAAGTTCTTGATAGAGGTGTTTGTGTTAAGGGGATTTGATCATTATTTAATTTTATATAGTAAAATGGTTCATAATGGCCACAAATAGGATTTTGATCATGAAATAGTATACAATATGGAGGTGTAGGATAATCTTCATTAAAATGAAAGTATTTTTATTTTTTTGTTAGATTCCAAACACAAATGGAAATATTTATCAATTTAGAAAACTAGTTTATACAAAAAATGTCTCCCCATAGACCATGTTCACCATTTGGTGTACATGAAGTTGCAAAAATTTACAATCAGTGAAAGTATATTTGAGTGTCTTGTTTTTGGTGTAATCTATATATTTATTTAGGATCTAGATCTAATTCAAAAGACCTAAGTGCATGGGCATCATTCTTTTAAAAATAGTTTAGAAAATATTCTATAATTCCAAGACTTAGTTCTATTGGTGTTTATATAAAATGCAATAACACTTAAAAATCATCAAATAATAAATAACCTACATTGTCTTAAAAAAATGACTTATAAAAAGGTTCTTATTTTGCAAAGGAATGTCTATGTTATTAAATTCAGTTCTCAACAATGGCATGTATTCTTCAACAGAAATGACTTTTTGATTGCTATGTATATGCATTATTTTTTGTTTTCTATTTCCCAATTTCACCCTATAATGTTAAGGAAATTGAATGCATTAAAAAGACAAGATAAATGGAAATATTGAAAATAATTATTGAAACTATTATAGACCTGTTGTCAAATAACTTTCCATTTCTTTAATAAAACTATATATGTCAGCAAATTATATTTACTCAAAGACCTGCAGATGATTATGTATCTAAAATGAGAACAAAATATCATAATTGTATATGTTTTCTTTCCTTCAAGATGAAAGTATCATCTATTATTCAAGATATGCATATGTATTATTTTCTGTTTTATATTTGTCAATTTCATATTACAATGCTAAGTAAACTAAATGCAATAAAAAGACAAGATAACTAATTTTTTTAAAAATAATTATCCAAACTATTACAAATTTATTGTCAAATAGATTTACCTTTCTATAATAAAGTCATATATGTCACCAAACTATATTTACTCAAAGAACTACACATAATTATGTATCTAAAGTGAGAACAAAATATCATTATTATATATGTTTTCTTTGCTACAAGAGGAAAGTGACATTAAGTAATTCAATAATTTGACCTTTCTCCTTTTTTATATTATGCCAAGTGTACCTATAGATGCACTGTTAGTTGAGTACACCACTCAATAAAAAAAGACATAAGGGCATGTATGTATTGGTGGTCAGGCACTGAAATTGGGAAAGGGAATCTTTTAGTGGAGATCCCCTAGTCCCTCTTGTAGAACCTTTAGGTATTTAACCTTTAATTTGAGGGCCTCAACATTTCCTCTAACCTCCCTTACATGAATGATCAATTCAAAGCATAAATAATCATTCAAAGCATCAGTGATCCAAAGGGTAAATGACTTATAAAATATCTAGGTAGTTGAATTAAGGATGTTCCTTAACTTAGGAATATGAGTTTAGACTATGAAGTTGGACATAATTAATTTACAAATTAAAATAGTATGGCATAAAATTAATATTTCACAGTAGGTGCTACAGGGTCTCTCATGGACATTTATTAAAAAAATCATTTCACTTCATTTTCATTATATTGATTATACTTGGGAGTATCCAAACTATGGCCCCTATTATTAAAACTTGAACTATCACCATGTTGTTTCCTTTATGCCAATAATGATCATGAAAAATAATCTACAAACTTGACTGTGCTCCTTGCATAAATCAAAATAGCCACCAGTTTAACTTAATTTAATAGTGATCTGATTCTAATTTTTTATGATTTATATCCATGTTTTTTATATCTTTCATTATCATATGTCCAAGGCAATGTCATTTACATTTTCATTGCACTATTAATTTTCTAGATGACATGTTGGGGAATCATCCAATGGACTTCATAAAGCATGCATTTAGCCTAAGCCTAAAGAACACTTATTAGCATACGACAAATAAGGTGAGAAAGATGTTGGATTAGAATGCTTTGTTTATGTAGGATCATAGTCCCATGAAATGGAAGTTGTTTTCCTTGAAAGTTAATCTATTATTTCATGTTGTATAATTGGTAGAGTCTATGTTTTAATAGTTATTTCTCCCTTGACTTTGGGGTTTAAACTTAAAATTAGATATTCTACATTATGTGCCTAAATACTTTAATTGAATTACTATGATGGCCCAGAATAAGTACATATTATTGTACTTGTTGATAGTTTACAAACTAGGTTATTGATACATATTTTAATAGTACAATTCATGGTTGATAGTTTTATTTCCCAATTGTCAATCAATGTGGGTTGTTCTAGAATAAATGTAAAAATTGTCAAGTAGAAACTTTCAAACATGAATATGATACTTCAAAATTATATAATTATATATTTTTTATGGTTTCCTTCTTTTGAATTGAATATAGAATATTCTCATATATAAATCATTGGAAAATTCTCTAAATGGTACTTCCATAGAAGTTGTTTATAATTGTTATCTCTTTTTATGCATCATTTTTAATTTTATTGGATGCTCTTAAGAATTATTTGAATCATCTCAACACTCATTTCTCTAATTTTAAATAAACAAGTACATTTTGAAAAAAATTAAGACATATCATAACAACATCTTAGTAGGAACTGCAAGCACAAAAATTAATAGTCATACACACTATTGAATCATTATAATCAAAATATTAAATAACCTACGCTTAAAATAAAATGGTAATGTAACATGCACTTGGAAAAGTGGTAGACATCTAAAAAAACAACTGAGATAACTCTCTATAAAAATCATTCAACCCCCACATATTGAGAGTTGTGATAGATATAACACATTACCGATGAGACACTTGGAATTAGTGATAATACACTTGAAACTATGGTTATGCTTGATCTTTAGATAAAATGTATCCTTCTAATAATTCAATTTATTTTCTAAGAATTTGGTCATTCATGCATCTTTAAAGTGCCCTAAACGAATCTAAATTATATGATCAAATTTATTCCTAAATGTTTGAATTGAACTAAACTAATGTGAGCTATAGTATCTAACTTATTCCTAAATGTATTCATTGTTAAGTGGTCTTAGCCAATTTAAATTATAGGAATTTAATTATTTACTTATTTGAAGTGGTCTAAACCAATAACAATTTTAGGATCTAATTTTATATGATAGTTCATTCCATGCATGAAGTGGCCTTAGCCAATATAAATTGTAGGAATTTAATTCATTTCATGTCTAAAGTGGCCTAAGCCAATATGAATTGTAAAAATTTAATTCATTTCATGGGATATAATTTTAAATGATATTTCATTAAAATCTATGGGAGGAAAATGAGTCTTCTTGTATCTAATTCATGGTATAGCCTAAGTGGCTCATCCTTCTACCACAAAAATCTAGTTAACAACATCAACTTATCCTAGACATTGATAGTGAAGGGAAAAAGCTTGAATTATATACCATAAGTATTAGGGTAAATTTTTTATGATGCATTTGAGAATGAAGCTGACATTGGGAGGGAGGTAGATTGAAAATTTGATTTGCATCATAACAACCATCCCCAAATCCTCAGATAAACTAATATTAAAGTTTATTGAAAATAACCATAAAAGCCAAAAGTACTGAAACTATAAAAACCTCTATAAACATAAAAAATGTAATGAAATTTATATATTATGGAGGAAAATAGATATAAAAGTGATAAAACAAAAACATATCAAGGCAAAGAGGTTTACAAGAGAGGAGAGAATTATACTATGAGATAGTTTACTCCCAAATAAAGGCTTTCCATAACTAACAACTTAACCTCAGTCAAAATAGTTATCTGGAGTTAGTTAAAAGACCATACCAACTCATCTGAAAGTAATATTCAGTGACCATTATCAATCTATGCCAACCTTTTATCAATAATCCAAAAATGAGCATTTTTAGTTGTTTAAGAATTTACAAATCATTATGTACAACCATCATTAAAGCCATAAGAAAATAACCATAGCTCAACCTTCTGAAATTAAATGATTACACTTGACCCACAACAAGTCAAAGTAAATCATGACTACATCTTAGGCATACAATGTTTTATTATGTATATCCAGTGCTAACTTCCATGGCAAGATAATGAAAATGAGTTGAAGTGGAAGAAAGGTACAACCTAAACAATAAAAAAACACTGATTCGAAGGCAACTTAATTAATAATGGATCTCTAATCTCAATTTTTAATTCCAATTATCATACATTAAAGGAAGCTTCAATTAAAAAAACACAAATCTGACTTCATACTGCAACACCTAAGATAAGAGGTAAAACAGGGTTATGCAATGAACGTAACCACAAGGTAAAGAGATAACAATGAGAATCGACTAATGTACCAAAAAATGTGTATTTTTAGGGTTTAAATAATTATCAATGGAAAATATGAAGCTAAATGGATGTATAACTCTTCATATGACCCAACAAATTTAATAAAATCAAAATAGACCACCTATATATATACAGCTACAAGCTTATAAATTTCCAACTTAGAAATTAAAGAAATCTACATCTTGAAAAAATAATATTCCTTTTGGCACCCTAAGAGATACAAAATCATAACATATACAGTCTTCCAACATTTTTCACAAATGAAAGATACATGCAAAGATCATTTAATAGCTAAACTCTTAGAATCCTAAGTCCAAACATATACAAACTTCAACATTTCCCCCAAACTAAAGATACATGCAAAGATCATTTAACAATGAAAGTAAACTGAATTGAATGTGAGTGCATCATGGAGAACCCTAGTTCTATATTTTCTCTACATTTGGATTTGAAATTGATTCAGAATGGCTGAGAAAAACATATAATAATACCTAAGGGCTTTGATGTGGTTTTAGTATTTCTAGTTAAGAGGAATATATAGAGTTTATTAGTGTTAGATTTTTTATTTTGTGGGATATGTATAAATATTTTTTATGAAAATATAAAATAAATTATTTAATTAAATTTAAAAACATAATATATAATATTTCAAGTGTAAATAATGCAAATATTAAGTATTAGAATGTGATAAAATATAACATAAACCAAATTAAAAAATGAATGGATGAACATGGAAAATTTGAACTTGCATTGAAAATCAAACTAGAGTTAGCTCACTTACATCTCACACATATCTATAACAAACATGTTGATATAAGTATTGTGTCATCATTTTTGTTAACACCCAAATAAGGTGATAAATAGCATGCATATAGCATTTACCCATTCTTCATATCCTTATATATCTTTTGAAATGAAGAAACATGAACATGATACCATATAAAAAATGGAAGTTCATTTTCAAAATCATAAGAAGGTGACCCAAATATGATAGTTAGTCATGTAGATGTTGCCAAGCTTCATGGCTCATCCTTTGAGAATGTTACAAATAGAAGAATCTTCCTGTCATGTTTTTCACTAGTAATAAATAGTCCTCAATGGGATCAAATTGACATGAAAGCAAACTAGGAAATGCATGGATAGCTTATCACAAACATGTATGAAGTCTATATGGCATACTTCCAATCTATCACTGCTACATACATATAGAGAGTAATTTTATAAAATCCCAATGTCTCAAATAAATTTGAGGTTGTTGAATCATTAGTTTTTATTCAATGTCACAAATGGGTGCATTAGTAAATGGGTCAATTTACATGTCAATAATAATATCCACTAGTTATCTAATATTTAGGGAGATATGTAAATCTATATTTCAAATCTTGAACTAATTTTTTCTTGAGTTATTGATCCCACTACTATTAATATCACCAATGAACTTTATACAAAAAAAGGATATCCACGTAAAACTATCAGGACTAGCGATTGTGTCATAACATAGATCAAAAAATTAAAAGAAATAAAAGTAATTTTATAAAAGGAAATCATTTTAAATATTGCACAAGAAGATATAGCCCCACTTTTCATTGTACATATCAAAATAATTAATTGTGTTATGTTATAAAGTAAGGGTAAGCCATTATTAACAATAGTTGTTAATCTTAAAATGTGTAAATAATAAATCAAACATTTTTGTTCTTCAATCAATTTCCTCAAGTTTCATGTCTCAATTTTTTTATATGACTAATGTTGTACTGTAGTTATATCAATAAATGTAAGCTTTTGAATAATAAAAAATCTAGAGGAAAGGAATAAGTACTCTATAGGTCCAACACACCACAACTTTGATTTTAGGTGTTGAAAGTTGATATGTTATAGCAACTATGTACTAATCTCATGCATATTCCATATCTTTAGAACCCTATTCAAAATGTGAAAAATATAAATAATCATATGAATCAGTATGCTTATCTATCATTTAGTAGGTCATCGTCTAGTGATGAGGTATGATGACCAAGGATCAATTTCCCATGGGTCATGCTCTCTAAATTTTAAGTACAATCCATATACTTAAAATTTAAAACCCTATTGACAAAGGAAAATTTTAAACAAATGAATCATCACATTAGTTTGGGTTCAAACACCAACAACATACGTTCCTTTTAAAACAATCAGGTAAGTATCACACATAATTAAGGATGGATGTAAATCCTCAAAAAAATTTTATAGAATATATGTCCCAAGAATGTGGATTCTAAGCCTAAATATGTTCTAAGCTTGACAATTCAATCCATTTATTTTTTTTATAGTGGGATAAAATTAAAATTTACCTGACTAGAATAAAAATTGGCAAAAAAGTGAAAATTGCCTATGAGGCAAACATATCCTTTCTAAAATCTTGGCAAAATACAAAAATACAATACCAAATAATTATAATATTTAAAAAAATAAAGGAGAGTTTTAAAAAATAGAAACCACTGAATGAATACTCCTCTGTGGTTGACCATTCTTGACTCATCCAACCAGGGTTTTTTTTCTAAGAATAGTCAGCCTAAAGAATTGTATCCAACTTCATATAATCAGTTTTTAAGCACCATATAACTAGTTCAATGCCAATAATCAATTATGAAAATAAGAACACCATCCAATATAGTGATAAAATTCATAAACCCTAAAAATAAAAATATAGATTATAAGAGGAAAAAACATGTTATTTAATACAAAAATAAAAATGATGCCATCGTTGTAGAGGCATAAAAATGATAAAATGGGAAAGAGAATTCTTATGAAAGGTAATGTTGATAACCAACAAATAATAACTGTGTTTAATGTTTGGAGGTCATGTTCTACCAAAGTGAGACATTCTTAACAAAATAAGCATATATTAGGGTTCTAGGCATTCTAAACACTTCTTATGTATTGCACCATGCAAAAATTCACATGAGATGGAGACGGGAAAAAATTAACCTCTGGAAGACATTAACAAAGCTTCTTATATAAGGACAAAATTGGTTACGGTTTTTCAACTCAAACTAGTGTTGATATGTAGATATTTACAGCCAAGCCCCTTCATTTATTCATAAGACCATTTGAGAAATGAGGGGAAATTTGAGATGAAAATGAGGGTTACAATTTGGGCATTTAAAAAATGGTTATGTACAACCAATGTTAAATTCCATAGCAAAATAACAAAAATGAACATTTTGCACAAATGAAAGATACATGAAAAGATCATTTAACAACTAAACTCATAGAATCCCAAGTCCAAACATATATAGACTTCCGAGTTATGTATTCCACATGACTCTATATGAAAGATCAATGATCTAGGCTTATTTGAGACATATGACTAACATAATAGTAAACAATTACTGATTATGTAATGTTAATTTGTTTCATCAATATTCTAACTCAACCATAAGTTAGAGCAACAAAAATGTAAAACTATGACCATGCAAAACAAAAAAAAAGTCAGTGATGCTTTCAAATTTTAAATTAAGCCTAGATGGTCCAAAAATTGATCTAAATATTGTATACATTGAAATTTCTACGCTCCATTGCCATATTTCAATCTAAAAAGGGTAGTTGTTAGAATACCAAAACCAAACAGACTATAAAACTTGAGATTAATTAGCAAGGATTTTGTGTGAATTTATAAAATAAAAATAAAATTATTCAAGCAATCAAATATTTTCAAAAATTGTAATAGATTTTTTAAATCAAAACAACAAATCTCAGACAATTAAGAAGGGAGTTACATAGTAATAAGTATATTGGGCCACATAGGATTCTTGAAATAGTACAAGTTTCTATAAGCCTTTATTAGAATTATCAATCAACAAACTCTATCAGTAACATTATCCAAGTGTCTAATCTATACCACTTTAAATGTGTTAAAATTGTTTAATTTGAGATAAGAAAGTAAGTAAAATAGGATAGGGGAATTTATGATAGTATAATATACATTGGCTTCATTATATATCAAACATAAATACATGTTTACAGAACACAAAAAAATGCATATAAAAATTTCTAGACATAATAAGCCCACTTCATATGCATGATTACCTAGAAAAAATATCTAATATAGGTAAAACCTAAACAAAGCACAACCACACATGTTGCATATAAATTACAATCAACCATGCAACACATGTCTGGCCAATTTCATGAAAACCAAAACTTAGTTTGAGCCACTTAAACTGAAGGTAAGAACTTTACATATAAATGACACTCAAACAAATAAACCACACTCTCTCACTTCATTAAAATCAAAACCTACTTTCTCCCACTTGAATTCATTGCATATGAATAGTAACCTAAAATAGAACTTGTGTGACTAAAAGACAAACAAAAACTGTGGAAACCCTATTCAAGTAAAGGAATAAACTAGTCCAATACACTTGAAGACATTATGTACTCACATTATAACATTTAACATCACACCATTTTAGTAATACCATAATCTATGTTCTATCACATCTTAGTTAAACCCATTATCATGAAAATGAATCCTTTCTCACTTAAACCCATTATATAAAAATAACAATATAACCTAATCCACATGGGACCATTTCTTGGAAAACCACAACCCCATAAAACCTTCTTGAATTAATTGCATATAACTCATGAATCATAACCTATCGTAACCCAAATTAGCATATTTCATGAAATCCAAAAATAAAACTGATGAGCCACAACCTATCATAACCCAAATCAGTATATTTCATAAAATCCAGAACCCAACCTAATCCACATGAACCTAGAACATATACCTCACAATAAAACATAAATTGAAACAATCAAATTTACGAAAACCATAATCCAAACCTAACTGGCCTAAAGGGATGTGGTGTAATTCTGATGAAAGGCAGTCAAGTGGTTGGGTTGGGCACTTTAGCATAGATAAGACATGAAGCTTGGTGAGTGTAAAGTTATTTTTACCATACATAAGGAAGGGTATTAATAGATGAAACCAAATATGAAGGGATAAAATAATGAGCAAAATCAAAGGAAAGTCAATTTCTTCCAAACAAACAAAAAGAGAAGAATCGAAAGAAAGCCAACATGTGAAGCTTGAATTTTGAGAAAGAGGAGAATTTAGAGGTATAGGAAAAGGTTTTTTTTTGTTTTTAAGTGTAGGAGGTATCTACAAGGACAAATAAAAAGAAACTAAAAATATTTAAATTTAAATCCTCCATCTAAAACTAAAGTCTTTGGAGTCATACATATCTTCTTGAATATAGAAAGTAGTTTCATAGGTTTCGATTCAACACATTTCTTAGGTTTCAATTCATTTTATTTTGAAGATGGTAGTTTATTTCCTTATTTTTATTTCTATACTATAAAAAAATTCTATTAACATTAAATATTTGTTGGTAACTATTTATGAAGTATAACAAGACTCTACATCAGATTCTTTGTGCAAAAATTTGTGGGTCTGATCAAGAGGTTGAAATTGATATACTTAGAAGCAGATTGAAGGCAGTTCTAGATCTACTTGCTCAAAGTATGAAAGAAGTAGTGGGTCTACATTAAAAATCCATTCCTACAATAAGTCAACCCATATTCTCCTCTAACATGGTGAAATTTTGGTGTAATTATTATGGGGAACATTCAAGCCTAACCCACTTAAACCCATCGTATGTCAATCACAATCTAACATTACTCAAATCAGCCCAATCTATGAAATCCAAAACCCTGCTTGAAACACTTGAACCCATTTTAGGACTCACAACCCAGTATTATCCACATCATAAAATATCATGAAAAAACAAAAAAACAACATAAACCACTCGAAGGCTTTTCATATAACTCACAAACCAACATTACTTAATCAACACATTTCATAAAAAAATAGATCCCAACATAACCCACTTTTTCTGTACTTGAGTGACAATTAACATGAACCAAATTAACATTTTAGTAAAACATAAAACCTAACCTAACCCAATTATGAACACCTTCCATGTAATTGATAACCTAAATGAAGAAATTCCATGAAAACTGAAACCCAGCCTAAACCCATTGCATGTAAATCATAATCCATCTCCAATTCATAAATGCTAAAACCCACAAAAGCAAAAATAATGGGAAATAAAATGCAATCAGAATGAAAAAAAGTAAAATGTCCTTAGAAGGAAAAAAAGTAAAAAGGGATTGACACACCCATTAATCAAAAAACATATATTAAATATAACCTCATAATTTATTCATGCAACTAGTCATTGTTAACTTCACTAGTCTTCGTTAACTTTATAAAAAAAATCCAACCAATCCTTATTAACCAAATCAAGTTTCCCAATTATCTAATCAAAACTAACATAATAGATCACAAAAACTTGTCTCCATTAATGGCACCATAATAATTATTTTGAAGCTAGATATTCAGTCTTTGCCTTGAAAATTGAGTGACTGCTCTTTACACAGTCTATGGAAAGGATTAAAAATCTAATTTATCACCTATAGTAGAAAAAATGAAAGTATTATATATGTCTCAAAAAACATCTAATATTGTGGAATTGATGCATGTTTTAAAAAGACAATAACTGAAAATAATTGTACCATGAAATATTGATATTCAACTCTACAATTAATAACAACTGATCTAGGAGGATCTATATTTTACTCAAAAAATAAAGTATTCAAATTGTAATTTTATAATTTCCATGGAAAAGGGAACATCAAAATATTTCCAACCCAATTTATGGTTTATAAAATGGAGCCCGTATTCATGAGTTATGGCATCTGGAAGATCATTTCAGGCAAATAAAAAAATTGGGTTTTGTCAACAATCGATAAGAGGTCAACAATCGATGAATGTCAACAAGTGTGAATGGAGATCAAACCATGTGGTGGATCCTCAAGCCACTTATAACATTTTTACCACCATTTGATATGATCTATTTTTATATTATGTAATTAAATTTCATACCACTTATAACATTTTATCCAACATTCTACATGACCCCTCATTCTTCCGATGCATATGCCATAAGACCTATGGTCCATGCCACATGGTTCCCACATACCTCACTTTCCATGCCAAAAAAATCCCACAAGCCACCACATTTCCATGAAATTAAAGGCAATGTCAATCACTTGGCAATGGTTACCATGTACTTCATGGTATTTAAAACAAACATACCTTCTCATTTTCCCAAATGTGGGATATGTGATTTATATGACCACCAAAACTGATGGATTAGGGACTCAAACCTTGTTATTTGAGGTAAAAGGATAAACTCCCAATTGATTGGGACACTGGAGCAAATAATATATAAAGGAGTTTGAGTTGTATTTGAATACAATTTTTGGATGTGAATAGTGTTTCCAATGCATGTAAAGAGTGTGGAGAGAAATGGAGATAGATATTGTGACTCAAATGAATTAAATTAGTTTTAAGAGATTCTCTGAGACAAATTTGAAGGTTGTAAGATGATTTTTTAAGGATTATTATTATTGTAAATTGATTTTTCTATAAATAATAAGGAGCGATTCCCCATTGTAGTGGATCCAGAGATGTAGGCTTTATAACCAAACTCTATTATGAAATCATTTCATATTTTCTATCTATTATTGTCTCTTGTTTTATAACACTCCTAAAATTATTTATATTTTGGATATTTAAAAACTAATTTTAATTTCATGGTCAATCAAAATGCTAATTTTAATGTTATGATCAATTAAAATGTTGATTTTAAGTAAATCATTGAATTCAGGTTTTGATCCAATTGCAAGTGTGATTTTTGATATTACGACACTTGAATATTATCAATTATGGATTAAATTTTTTGTATTAGAGCGGAATTCATATTTAACCATGTGGATTGCTAATGTATGTTGATAAGGTCAAGATCTAGGTGAGGTGAAGTAGAATTAGTAGAATATGATCTAGAGATTGGATCAAGATGTAAAACAAAAATGGGAGATGACTTTGACTCTAAATAATATTTTTGGCAATCCTTCTTGGAAATGAAGAACATGGTTAAGGAACTTTATGAGGAATATTTAATTAGGATGGAGCATGATGGACGTGGTAAAATTTTTAAGATATTTTCTTCCTCTTTGGGTGATTGTAACAATAAAAAACTTATTGAATCTCTTCCTTCACTAAAGCTAGATATTAAGATTGAATTGCTGATGTTTAATGGTGAGATAAATGTAGAGAAGATGGATAACTAGATAAAGTAAATTGAAGTATATTGTAGGGTTCAAATTATTGTAGATGATGAGGCTAAAATTTACTTGACAACTCTTCAAATGGGAGGCACAACTCACATCTGGTGGCAGAGTAAGATGAAGGAAAATGAGATTAACATAGGTAACTTAATTTCCACTTGGAGTGAATTTCTTGATGCACTCAGAGAGAAATTTTATACTTTAGGCTATATGCAACAAGCCATGATGCATTGCTAATCATTCAGACAAACTAAATGCCAAAATGTTCAAGATTATACATAAGAATTTAGGAAAAAGGCTTTACTTTTGAATATTCCCTATTATACATAGGAAACACTACTTAAATATATAGTTGGGTTGCATATTTACTTGAAACACATGATTTTGGTTCTCAATCCCACTAGTTTAGATGAAACATGTGTTAAAGCCATTCATTTAGAGGCTAGAGGAAAACAAACAAAAGAATCTTTTCCTAAAGTTAAAAGTAAGCAATATAAATTTAAGCATTCTAAATGGCAAAGTTTTTGAAAGGTAAATGTAAATCCAATTTTACTATTCATAAAAAAGAGGGTAAACCATTTTTAAATCATTGCAAGAAAAATCATGATAAGTCTAAGTGTTGGAAATTACATCCTGAGTTAAATCCTTTTCATAGGTTTAAGAAGAAAGATAAGAAAGTTAATACTAATGTTCAGGATTTGGGTTCAAATTCTAAGGATGAAACTAAGATAATAGCTATGAGTATGCAAAATTGTTCTTCTTTTTCTTTTTCTAACACAAAGTCATCTAATGTTGTTTCCTCTTCAAAACAAAAATCTGTGCATAATGATAAGAAAATAAATGAGTTATTTCACATCAAAGTTGTTACAAAACATACTAAGATTGGCACTCTATTTGATAGTGGATCACATGAAAATTTGATTTCTGAAGAGATTGTTAAAAAGTTAGGCTTAAAAACAACTCCCCATTTGAAACCCTATCCACTTGGTTGGGTGTGTGATGATGTAAAACTACAAGTAACCAAAACATGTAGATTGAAATTTGTCATCACATCCAAATTCGTGGATGAAGTCCTTATGGACATATACAAAATTATTTTAGGAAGCCCTTATCTTTTTGATAGAAAAGTAATATTTTCTAGGGAAGAGAATAAGTACTTACTTGTTATGGATGGAATTAAATCTATAGTTAGAGAATATCATGAGCACATCATGTGAAGATGAGTCTTTCCTTGGTTATAGCAGGGCAAATGAAAAGACTAGTCCATTGAAGAAATAATTTTTGTCTCATGTTGATTAAGTCTAAGGAAAAAAAGATATTCCTGAGCTATGGAAAATTGTGATCCTAAACATATGAAAGAATTGTTTGAAATCATTTCTAGTTATGAAGATGTGTTTTAGGATATCAAAGGGTTACCCCCTAAAAGGGGAGTTCAACATGAAATTTAGTTTTCACAAGATTCTCTTCTCCCTAACATTGGTATGTACAGGTTATCAATGGTGAAAAATGAGGAAATTAAGAAGCAAGTAATGGAACTTTTGGAAAAGGGTGTTATTCATCCTAGTACATCTCCTATTGGTTCTCATATCATTTTGGTGCCAAAGAAAGATGGCACATGGTGAATGTGTGTTGATTTTTATGCTTTTAAAATAATTACTATTAAGAATCGTTAACCTCTTCCTTGTATTGATGATTTGTTAGATCAATTAAGAAATGCTATCTATTTCACTAAGTTAGACTTGAAAAGCAGTTATCATCAGTTTAGGATTAATGATGGTTATATTTGGAAAACTAATTTTAAGACAAAAAAGGATTGTTTGAATGGTTTTTTCATGCATTTTAGATTATGTAATGCATCGAATACAGTCATGCAATTAATGAATGGTGTTTTCAGGCCATTCATTGATGAATTTGTTATAGTCTACTTAGATGATATTTTGATCTTTAGTCAGTGTTCAGAAGATCATGTGATTAATATTAGGAAAGTCATTGATGCATTAAGAAGGGAGAAACTTTATTTGAAATTGTCTAAATGTGAATTTGGCAAGACCTCTTTGATTTACTTGGGTTATATTGTACGACATGGTCAATTGAAAACTAATCTTGCAAAGGTGGAGGTTATAGTTAAATGGCCTAAACCCATTAATTTAACTAAGGTTAGAATTTTTCTTGGTGCATTACAATATTGGAGAAAACTCATTACTAATTTCTCACTTATTGCATCACCCTTGCATTATTTGACTAGTACAAAATGGGTCTTTCAATGGGGAGGCAAGCAACAAATGGCCTTCAATGTTTTGAAGACAAAAATTAGTACTGCTCCTATCTTGGCACTTCCTACTTTGCAACAGCCATTTGAGATTGAGATGGATGCAATTGATTATTTTATGGGGATTGTTTTGATGGAGGGAAAGAAACTAGTATGCTATCATTCTAAGACCTTCATGGGTGTGGTAAGAAAGTATCTGACTTATGATAAAGAATTGTATGCATTGGTTCAAAGTGTCAAGAAATGGAATCATTACTTGATGGGCAAGGTGATAATGATACATACAGATCATTAGCCCTTTCAATATCTCTAGTCATAGGCTAAGCTATAATAGTCTATGTTATTTTGTTTGATGGGTTTCCTATAATAGTTTCATCTTGTTATCAGGTATAAGAAAGGTCTTCAAAATAAAGTTGTTGATATGTTTTCAAGGCCTTCTATGGTAGTTGAATCTATTCTTCTACAACATAGTTCTTTGACTCATGAAAGTTATTAATAATAGTATGTTGATGATGTTGAATTTAAGGATGTGTACAAGGACTTGATGAGTGGAAAATAGGCAGAATAATCAGTCTATCATGTGCATAATGGACTTTTGTATCATTTCAGTAAACTTTCCATTACTCTAAATGAAAGGGTACACATGATTAGGGAATCACATACTTCTCTTATTTCTAGTCATTTTGGAGTTGGTAAAATGGTTCCAAATTTTAGAATGTATTATTATTGGCCCCATATGTAGGAAAATGTTGCCAAATATATCAAGGGGTATGCTCTTTATGCCACAAGCAAACCAAGTAATAAGAAACTAGGACTTTACACTCCCTTACCTATTCATACTCATCCTTGGGAAAGCATTTCCATGGACTTTATAGGGGGTTTGCCTATGTCACAGATAAAACATTATTACTTATATGTGGTAGTGGATAGATTTAGCAAGATGTGTGTTTTGATTTCTTGCACTAAATAGATTATAGGGGAAGGTATGGCACACTTGTTATTTTAGCATGTATGGGTTCATTTTGGTTTGCCCACTTCTATTGTTTTTAATCAAGATTCTTGATTTCTTGGGGAATTTTTGTCAACACTATGGGAGTTGATAGACACTAAGTTGAATAAGAGTATTGTATTTCATCCACAAATCAATGGGCAGATAGAGGTTATAAACCACACAGTGGTACATTTACTTAGGGGTTATTACAATAAACATCCCAAATTGTGGGATGAGAATTTATGATATATACAACATGCTTACAACCATGCAATTCATTATTTTACTATGAAATCTCCTTTTAAAGTTTGTTATGGATATTTGCCTAAATCTCTTATAGATGTTTGTTAAGGATAGGATTCAACTAATAATGAACATAAAGATGCTATTAAAGCTAAGAAGTTTATTGAAAAGATACAATACGTACACCAAAATATCTGAGATCAATTGGAGAAAAGTCAGGTAAAATACAAAGCAAGACATGACAAGCATCATGTTGATCACCAATTTTTTATAGGTGGTTTAGTATGACTTCAGATTGGTAAGGAAAGATTGACAGGTGAAGGTAAAAAGTTGAAACCAATTTGGTATGATCCTTTTTGGATTATGGAAAAGATTGGTAAAAATGCTTTTTGATTGGATTTACCATCTTATATATAGATTTATTCAGTTGTGAATGTGGAAAATCTAAAATTATATGAGCCTCTAATGATCGTAGATCATGATGAGAGTGTATCCATTCCTTCTATTGATGAATTTTCCCCAGAGTATCTAAAATAACTATAGGAAAATACAATACTTGACAATAATGTTCATACATCATGAAGGGGAAATGTTGAATATCTTCATTTTGGTCTCAAAGGGATGCACTTGAACAAGTCCAAATAGATGGAAGATAGAAAAGTGAGGGAGTAACACCCTCACCTCTTTAATAACTAATCAAATTTTTGGAGGTTTAAAAGATCACAGTGGGGAGGATTAATCCAAGAGGATCTATATTTTGTTCCAAAAATAAAGTCTTCAAATTATAGGATTACCATTTCCATGGTAAAGGGTTTCTCAAAAGCTTTATAACACATTTTTAGGTTTGCAAACTGGAGCCCATATGCATGAGTTATGGCATTTGGAAGATCATTTCAGGCAAATTAAAAAAATGTGTTTTTTTGATAAGCGACAAGAGGTCAACAATCGATGAATGTTGACAAGTGGTGAATAGAGATTAGACTACATGGTGGGTCTTCAATCCACCATGTGTCTTACCAAAATTAGATATGATCTAATTTTATATTATGTAATTAAATTTCATGCCACTTATAACATTTTATCCAACTTTCCACATGACCCCTCATTCTTTACACACATATGCCACAAGACTCTATGTTCCATGCCACATGGTTGCCACATACCTCACTTTACATGACAAACACTTTCCACAAGCCACTACATTTGCATGAAATTATATTCAATGTCAATCACTTGGCAATGGTTACCATGTACTTCATGGTATTTAAAACAAACTTACCTTCTCATTTTCCCAAATGTGGGATACATGATTTATATGACCACCAAAATTGATGGAGTAGGGACTCAAAACTTGTTATTTGAGGTAAAAGTATAATCTCCCAATTTATTCGGATGTTATAAAAAACAATAGATAAAGGGGGCCGAGTTGTATTTCAATACAAGTTTTGGACGTGAATAATGTTTCTAAGGCATGTAAAGAGTGTGGAGAGAAATGGAGATAGATTTTGTGACTTGAATGAATTAATATAGTTTTGAGAGATTCTTAGAGATAGATTTAAAGGCTGTAAGATGATTTTTTTAAGACTTATTATTATTTTAAAGTAATTTTGTTACAATCAATAAATACTGATTCCCCATTGGAGTGGATCTAGAGATGTAGGCTTTATATCCAAACTCTATTATCAAAACATTTGATATTTTATGTTGATTATTGTCTCTTATTTTATTTCACTCTTAAACTTATGTCTATTTTGGATATTTAGAAACCAATTTTAATTCTATAATCAATTAAAATGTTAATTTTAAGTAAATCAATGAATTAAGGTTTTGATCTAATTGTAATTATCATTTATGTTATTACAACACTTGAATATTGTCAATTACAGATTAAAAACCATAGGAGCATTATTTTGAGAGATTCCAAAATTTATCATGGATTAATAACTATTATTTTTACTCTTCAGGATGTCATCGATCCATATGTTAATAACATATATATATGATTTTCCCTAATAAATTTTTTGTTAAATCATATTTTTATTTTTTTTTGTTATAAAATGTGAAATTTAACTAATAATTTTTTTAAATTTTACTAATAATTTTTTTTAAATTTTAAAATATATATAAAAAATGAATTTTGATTGGTTAACAATTCACAAAAACTAAAAATATTTAAATTTAAAGCTTCCTTTTAGAACTAATGTTTTTGGACTCATCCATATCTGCTTGAATCTAGAAAGTAGTTTCCTAGGTTTCAATTCAACACATTTATTGGGTTTCAATTCATTTTATTTTGAATATGGTAGTTTCTTTCCTTATTTTTATTACGTTGCTATAAAAAAATTATTAACATTAACTATTTGGGAGGTAGAGCAAGACTCTACATCAGTTGCTTTGTGCATAAGTTTGCAAGTCTATTTAGGAGGTTAAAACTGATATAATAAGAAACAAATTGAAGGTAGTTTTGAATCTACTTATCAAGAGTATAGAAGAATTAATGGGTCTGCACTAAACCCCCTTGATGTAATAAGTTAACCCATATTGTCCTCCGACATGGTGAGATTTTGGTGTAATGATTATGGGCTACATTAAAACCTAACCCACTTGACCAATCACATGTCAATCATAATAAAATGCTACTCAAATCAACCCAATCTATGAAAGCTGAAACCCTAATTAACACACTTGAACCCATTTTAGGACTCACAACTATGTATTTTCCAAATCAGCAAATTTCATGAAAAAACAAAAAACCAACATAAACCACTTGAATGATTTTCATATAACTCACAAATTAACATTACCTAATAAACACATTTCATAAAAAAATAGAACCCAACTTAACCTACTTTTCATATACTTGACTCATAATTAACATGACCCAAATCAACATTTCAGTTAAACCTAAAACCCAGCCTAACCCATTTCTGAACACCTTCCATGTAATTGACAACCTAGATGAGCAAATTCTATGCAAACCAAAACCCAACATAAACACATTACATATAAATCATAATCCATCTCCAATTCATAAATGCCAAAACCCACAAAAACCCAAATAATGGGAATAAAATTCAATGGTCATGAAATAAAAGAAAATGTCTTTATAAGAAAAAAATAGAGAAAAAGTACAAACACACCCATTATTGAAAAAACATACATTAAAGAGAACCTCGTAATTTATGTAGACCTCCAATCATTGTTAACTATACTAGTCTTCATTAACTTTACAAAAAAAAGTAACCAATCCTTATTAACCAAAGCGAGTTTCATAATTCCTTGATCAAAACTAAAATAATAGATCACAGAAACTTGTCTTTATTAATTTCACCATAAAAAATATTTTTAAGATAGATATTCAACCTTTGCTTTGGAAATTTAAGTGATGAATGATCTAGTATTTCCTGCTATTTGTACATTCTATGGAATGGATTCAAAATCTGATTTATCACCTATAGCATCAGCACTAGAAGTATTCTATATGTCTCACAATGCCTTTAATCCTAATGAATTGACGCATGTTTTAAAAATACAATACATTACCAAGCTCTAATGGATTTTCAAAATCTTGAATCAGGGCATTCTGCCTAGTATTTAACTATTCCCATTCTGTTGGGTATGGTATTCTTGAAAAAAAGATGTAGGTAGCCTAGTGTTTAATTTCTTGAACTTATTTTAATATAGATTTTAGCTAACTTGTATAATTGAAAGCAAGAAATACTTTTTGGACAATGACTTTCTTTCCCATTTATTTTTACAACATTGGGTTTTGATAGACCCCATGATAATAAAAAACTCTATGAATTAAACACCTTCATAAAAACTCAAAGATGAATGTAAAATTACATTCAATTTTGGCATTACTTACCATACAAGCTCGCTATAAAATTTTAGTCAAAATATTTTTAAAAAATGAGCTATCTTAGCAATAAAATTCATTGTATCCTAGCTTATGCTTTCTTGAAATGTTGCCATAATCCTATAGTTGTCAACTCCCCCACTCTAATCCAAGAGGGGTATTGTTGAAACATCATCTTAATCATCTTGTTATCAGCTACCCTAGGATGAGTAGGGATGGGTCTTCTTAAAACTTCACATTAACTCTATAGCCATCAACTGCACATTCTCCCATAACTATTTTATGGTTCATTTATATTCATGTCCAATACATTATAAGAGTTTGATCAATTAATGAACAAAACAACCCCATATTATATAGATACATCCTAATATTTTAAGAGATTAAAGGATCTAAACAACCTTTATCTTTTTCTATTAAAAATTTGGTTGCCTATCTTTTTCTCATTCTATGTGATTATTCCAAGGGAATGTGAGCCTTCTACATGTGTGCTCTCTTCCTTTTAAATGTCTTCTAGTTCACCTTTAGGCTTTAATTCTACAATCTATACAAAGAATTTCTAAGATACATTCAACGATAATATAAAAGGAATTCAATAATATGACCTTTCTCCTTTTTTAGAAATATACTCCTTTCTCAACATTTCTTTTCAAAAAAAATTAGCATTAAACATTATTTGTAGCATCCAGTCGATTCTAAGTACTGACCTTTTTCAGATATAAAATATGCCATAGATTGTTTACAATTTTTGTGTTTTCTATGTTATCAGGGAGAAGCTGAGGATGAGAAAACAAGTGATGCTTTACTATTTAGGCATGAACAGGCAAGATTGGAACATTCAATTAAGCATAATGAGATGAACAGTTTGTATACCCTGCTAAACATACCTATAAATACCCTATTGGTTTAGTGCTCCCTTCATTATTGTTTGTTGACATCTTGTTCATCTTAAAATTAATCATCATTAAAAATAATATTTAAGATATATTCCAGTGAGGATGGTAGGAATTAAACAAGGTAGGTAATAATCTGATCTTCTTTCTACTTCAAAAATTATGTCCTATTATCAAATTTTTGTTCAACACATTTATCAATCGCATCTCTTCAACAATAGGTATATAGTGAGTATTGATTTTTTTACATATTTATTTCAAATGAATTTGTCTCAATATTTTTGTATGCTATGGAATCAATACAAGTCTAGGGTGAGAAAAAAAATTGTATAATATGTGGGCATGAAATGTAAGATAGGAATTTTCAATTAAGTATGAGATTAATAATTTGTATAGTATGAAAAGTGTACCTATAGATGCACTATTAGTCAAGCACTCTAGTCAATCAAAAAAACCATAAGGACATGGATGTATTGGTGGTCAGGCACTAAAATTGGGAAAGATAAGCTTTTATTATAGATTGAATAGTTCCTCTTGCAGAACCTTTAGGTACTTAACATTTAAGTTGAGGGTCTTGACCTTTCCTCTAAAATCCCTTTATAAATGCACTATAAATCGAGCACTCCAGTCAATCAAAAAGGCTATAAGGGCATGGATGTATTGATGGTCAAGCACTGAAATTGGGAAAGAGAAGATTTTATTAGAGATCCACTAGTTCCTCTTCTAGAACCTTTAGGTATTTAACATTTAAGTTTTGGGTCTCGACCTTTCCTCTAAACTCCCTTGTATGAATGATCAATTTGAAGCATAAGTGATCATTCCAATCTTAAATTATCTCAAGGGTAAATAACTTCCCAAATAGATAGGTAGTATAATTAAGGATGTTCCTTAACATAATAATATGATTTTAGACTCTGAAGTTAGACATAATTAATCTATAAATTAAAATAGTATGGAGAAAATTTAATATTTCACAGTAAGTGTTATAGGATCTCCCATGGACATTTATACAAAAAATCATTTCACTTCATTTTCAATATATTGATCGTACTTGGGAGTATCCAAACTCTAGCCTCTATTCTTAGAAGTTTAATTTTCACCAAGTTGTTTCATTTATGTCAGTAATGACAATGAAAAAAATCTACAAACTTGACGATGTACCTTGTATAAAGAAAAATAGCCACCAATTTAACTTGATTTTATTAGTGATCTGATTATGATTTCTATGATTTATATCCATGATCATTGTATCCTAAATTATTATATGTCTAAGATAATGTCATTTACATTTTCATTACACTTTTAATTTTCTAGATGATATATCAGGAATCATCTAATGGACTCTATAAAGCATGTGTTTACCCTAAGCCGAAAGGACACTTCTTAGCATACTTCAAATAATGTGATAAATATGTTGGCTTACAATTCTTTGTATATGCAGGATGATGGCCACATGAAATGTTAGTTATTTTCCTTGATAATTAAACTATTATTTCATGTTGTATAATTCACAGAGTCTATGTTTTAACAAGTATTTATCCCTTGCCTTTGGGGTTTAGACTAAAAATTAGATAGTTTGCATTGTGTGCCTAAATAATTTTGATGTATTATTGTAATGTCCTAGAACAAGTACATATTATTTCAATTGTTGATACTTTACAAACTAGCTTATTGATGCATATTTTTGTATTGCAAGTCATGGCTGGTAGTTGTGTCTCCCAATTATCAGTCAATGTGTGTTATTCTAAAATAAATGTAAATCATCAAGTAGAAACTTTTAGACATGACTATGACACTTAAAAATTATACAGTTATTTATTTTTTATGGTTTCCTTATTTTTATATAATATCAAATATTTTTGTGTATAATGCATTGGAAAATTCTCTAAATGATACTTTCATAGATGTTGTTTCTAATTATTATCTCTTTCTATGCATCATGTCTAATTTTTTTGGATGCTCTTAATAATTCTTCAAATCATCTCAACATTAATTCCTCTGATTCAAAAGAAATAAGTGAATTTTGAAAAAAATGAATACATATCATACCAACATGTCAGTAGGAAGTGTGAGAATAAAAAATAAAAGTCATACACACTATTGAACCATCATATTCAAAATAGTAAATACCGTACACCTAAAATAAAATGGTAATGTAAGGCATGTACTTGTAAAAATAGTTGACATCTTGAAAAACCACTAATAAAACTCTCTATAGATGTCATCTAACCCACATGTATTGAGAGTTGTGATAGATCTAACACATTATTGACAAAACACTAGGAATTAGTGATAATGTACTTCAAACCAAGGTTATGTTTGATCATCAGCTAGAATAGACCCTTTTAATAATGTAATTTATTTTCCAAATATTTTGTCATTTATGCATCTCTAAAGTGGCCTAAACTATTCTAAATTATAGGATCCAATCAATTCTTAAATGTTTGAAGCGAATTGAACCAATGTGAACTATAAGATCTAACTAATTCCTAAATGTCCTCATTGTTAACTGGCCTCAACCAATTTTAATTATAGGAATTTAATTCATTCCTTATTTGTAGTGGCCTAAGCCAATATGAATTTTAGGATCTAATTATATATGATAGTTCATTCCATCCCTAAAGTGGCCTCAACCAATATGAATTGTAGTAATTTAATTCCTTCCATGTCTAAAGTGGTCTAAGCTAATATGAATAATAGGAATTTAGTTCATTTTATGAGATCTAATTTTACATGATATGCCATTTAAATCTAAGCAAGGAGGAGTCTACTTATATACAATTCACTCTATAGGATAAGTGGCTCATCCTTCTATCACAAAAATACAATTAATAACATCAACTTACCCCAGACATTGATAGTGAAGGAAAAAAGCCTGGATTGTGTACCAGAAGTATTAGGGGAAACTATTTATGATGCATTTTAGATTGAAGCTAATGTTTGGAGAGAGGTAGATTTGAAATTTGAGTTTCATCATAGCAACCAACCCCAAATCATTAGATAAATCAACATTAATGTTTAATGAAAATAACCTTAAAATTCAAAATCATTGAAACTATAAAAACCTCTATAAATAAAGAAAATATAATGAAATTATAATATTCTAGAATAAAAAACTATAATGACGATAAAACAAAAACACATAAAGGTAGAGAGGTTTTCAAGAGGGGAGGGAAGTGTACTATGAGATAGTTTGCTCCCAAGTAAAGGTATTTTAGAAGTGACAACCTAACTTGAACCAAAATATTTCCTTGTAGTAATTTAAAAGACCATACTAACTCAACCAAAGTAATATTTAGTTACCATTATCAATCTATGCCAATTTTTTATAAATAAGACCAAAATGAGCATATATAATTGTCTAAGAATTTACAAATTGTTATGTACAACCATCATTAAAGACATAAAAAATCAACCATAGCTCAACCTTTTGAAATTAAATTATTACACTCATCCCACAATAAGTCCAGTTGAATTAGGGTTACAAATCATACATAAAAAAATGGATCTGTATAGCCAATGGTAAATTCCTTAGCAACATAATGAAAATGAGTTGAAGGGGAAGAAAGCTAGAGCTGAAATAATAAAAAAATGATGATTTAAAAGCATCTTAATTAATAATGGATCTCCAATCTCAACTTCAAATTATCATTAGCATACATCAAAGTGGCCTTCAATACAAACAAATAAATCTGACTTCATAGCCCAACACCTAAGATAAGACGTAAAATAGGGTTATGTAATGAACCGAACCACAAGATAAAGAGATAATAATTACAATCGACTAATGTAGCCCAAAATGAGCATCTCTAGGGTTTAAATAATTTTAAAGGTGAAAATATGAAGGTAAATGGATGTATACCTCTGTAGATGACCCAAAAAATTTAATAAAATATAAATAAAATATATATTTATATATAGCTATGAGCCTATTAATTCTCAACTTGGAAATTAAAGAAATCTGTATCCCAAGAAAAGAAAATTCCATTAGGCGCTCTAAAAGATATAGATTCATAATATATATATAGTCTTCCAACATTTTACATAGATGAAAGATACATGAAAAGATCATTTAAAAACTAAACTCATAGAATCCCAAGTCCAAACATATATAGACTTCAACATTTTCCCCAAACCAAAGATATGCACAAAGATAATTTAATAACTAAAGTAAACTGAAATGAAAGTGAGTGCATCATGAAAAACCCTAGTTTTGTATTTTGTTCTACAATTCCATTTGAAACTAATTTAGGACAGCTAAGAAAAACATATAATAATACTTAGGTGCTTTGATTTCATTTTAGGACTTCTAGTTAAGAGGAATATATAGAGTTTATTAGTGTTAGGATTTTGATTTTATTGGATACGTATAAAAAAATTAATGAAAATATAAAATAAATTTTATGTGTTATTTAATTAAATTAAAATAATGTAATACATAATATTTTAAGTGTATATAATACAAATCTTAAGTATTAGAATGTGAAAATAAATAAACATAAAGTAGTTTAAAAAATGAATGGATGAACTTGGAAAATTTGAACTTGCACTGCAAATCAAACTAGGGTTACCTCACTTACCTCTCACATGCATCTTAAATAAACATGTTGATATAGGTATTGTGGCATCCTTTTTGTTGACACCCAAATAAGGTGATAAATAACATGCATTTAGCATTTATCTATTCTTTGTATCTTTATTTATCTTTTGAAAGGAATAATGATGAACATGACACCACATAAAAAAGGGAAGTTCATTTTCAAAATCACAAGAAGGTGACCCAAATATGCTAGTTAGTCATGTGGATGCTACCAAGATTCATGGTTCAGCATTTAAGAATGCTGCAAATAATATAATCTTCATGCCATGTTTTTCACCAAGAGAAATAAATATTCTTCAATGGGATTGAACTGACATGAAAGCAAACTAGGAAATGCATGGATGGCTTGTCACAAATATGCATGAATTCTCTATGGATTACTTCAAATTTATCACTGATGCATATATATAGAACTTTTATAAAATGTCAATGTTTAAAATAAATTTTGTGTTATTAAACCATTAGTTTTTATTCAATGTCACAAATGGGTGCATAAGCAAATGGGCCAATTTTCATGTCAATAATAATAGCCACTAGTAATATAATATTTAGGTAGATATGTAAACCTATATCTCAAATATTGAACAAATTTTTCAATGAATTTTTGATCCCAATGATATTAATGTCACCAATGAACTTTATATAACAAAAGGAGATACACATACAACTATTAGGACTAACTTTTGTGTCATGACTGGATCAGAAAAGAAAAAAAAAGAAAGTACTTTTTGGAAAAGGAAATCATTCTAAATATTGTAAACAAAGCTATAGCCCCACCTTTCACTGTAGATGTCAAGAGACTTAATTATGTTATGTTATAAAGTAAAGGGAAGCCATTATTACCATCAATTGTTAATATTAAAATATTCTAATAATTAATCAAATATTTCTATTTTTCAATCAATTTCTTCAAGTTTCATGTCTCAAATTTTTTGTATGACTAATGTTGTATTTTAGTTTGTTATATCAATAAAGGTATTCTTTTGAATCAATAGAAATCTAGAGGAAATGAATAACTTCTCTATAGGTCCAACAAACTACAACTTTGATTTTAGTTGCTGAAAGTTGATCTATTCTAGCAACTTTGTACTACTCTCATGCACAGTTCATATATTTAGAACCCTATTCAAAATTTGAAAATTATAAATAATCACATGAATAATGACGTTTGTCTATCATTTAGTAGGCCATGGTATATTAATGAGGTATGATGACCTAGGCTAAAGATCACATAGGTCATGCTCTCTAAATTTAAAGCAAAATCCATATATGTAAAAGTTAAAACCCTATTGATAAATGAAAATTTTAACCAAATAAATCACCACATTGGTTTGGGTTCAAACACCAACATCATACGTTCCCTTTAAAGTAGTCAAGTAAGAACCACACCCAAAAAAGGATGGATGTAAATCCTCAACAAATTTTGACAAAATATATGTCCCAAGAATGTGGCTTCTAAGCCTAAATATGTTCTAAGCTTGGCGATGCAATCCATCTATTTTTTTGATATTGGGATAAAATTAAAATTCACCTAACTAAAATAAATCATGAAAAAAAAGTGAAAATTTCCTATGAGGCAAGCATATCCTTTACAGAATCTTGACAAAATACAAAAATATATTACTACATAATTTCATTATTTTAAAAAATAAAGGAGACTTAAATAAAATAGAAACCACTAAATGAATACTCCTCTGTGGTTGACCATTATTGACTCATATAGCTAGGATTTTCTTCTGATAAAAGTCATCCCTTAAAAAATGTATCCATCTTCATATAATTAGTTTCTAAGCACCATATAACTATTTCAATGCCAATAATTAGTAATTCAAATAAGAACACCTTCCAAAATAGTGATAAAAGTCATCAACCCAAAAAACAAAAAATTAGATTATAAGAGGGAAAACATATTATTTAATACAAAAATAAAAATGATAAAAGGGGAAAGAGAATCTTACATAAGGTAATGTTGAGAACCAATAAAAAATAATTGCTTTAATGTCGATAGGTTCTTCTCTACCAAAGTGAGACATTCTTAACAAAACAATCATAGATTAGGATTTCAAGCTTTCCAAACACTTATTATGTACTGCACCATGCAAAAATCCACATGAGATGGAGAAGGTAAAAAATCAACCTCTGGAAGGCATTAACAAAGCCTCTCATATAAGGATAAAATTTATTATGGTTTTTCAATTCAAAATGGTGTTCATATGTGGGTATTTATGGCCAAGCCCTACATTTATTAATAAGACCATTTGAGAAATCAAGGGGAAAATTGAGATGTGAATGAGGGTTATAGTTCAAGCATAAAAAAATTGTTATGTACAACCACTACTAACCTCCATATCAAAATAACAAAAATGAACATTTTTCACAAATGAAAGATACATGCAAATATCATTTAACTAAAATCATAGAATTCCAAGTCCAAGCATATACATACTTCCTATTTATGTGTTCGACATGTCTCTATATGAAATATCAATGATCTAGGGATAATTAAAACATATGACTAACTTAATAGTAAATAATTACTGATTATGCAATGTTAATGTTTTTCATTAATATTCTAACTCATCCATAAGTTAGAGCAACAAAAATGTAAAATTGCGATCGTGAAAAACACAAAACTAGTTAATGACACTTCAAGAATTCATAATAAGATGGAACTTTCTGCCCTTGATTGCCATATTTCAATTTGAAAAAGGGAGTTGTTAGAATACCAAAACCAAATAGACTACAAAATTTGAGATTAATCGGCAAGGATTTCGAGTGAATTTACAAAATTAAAATAGAATTAAATAAGAAATAAAATATTTGAAAAAATGGCAATAGATTTTTTAAATCAAAACAAAAAATATCATTTAAATAATAAGGGAGTTACATAGTAAGAAGTATACCAAGCCACATAAGATTGTTGAAATAGGGCAAGTTTTTAGAACCCTTTATTAGAATCACCAATCAATAAACTTAATCAGCAACATTATTTGAGTATCTGATCTAGACTACTTGAAATGTGTAAAAACAATTTCATTTGAGATTGGAATCTAAGTAAAAAGGATATCGGAAGTTTTGGCATTATAATATATATTGACTTCAATATATATCAAACCTAAAATACATGTGCATGAAAAATAAACAAAATTTTTGTATAGAAATTTTTAGACAAAATAAGCCCACTTCATATAAAAAATTACCTAGAAAACAATATCTGATGTAGATAAAACCTTAGCAAAGCACAACCACACCTATTGCATATAAATCACAATTGACCATGCAATACATGTCTAACCAATTTCATGATAAACCAAAACTTAGTTTGAGCCACTTGAAATGAAGGTAAAAACATTGCATATAATGAAACTCAACCAAAGAAACCACATTAGCTCAATTCATGAAAATCAAAACCTACTTTTTCCCACTTGAATCTATTGCATATAAAAAATAACATAAAATATAACTTGTGTGAATGAAAGACAAATAGAAGCTATGGCAACCCTATTCATGTAAAGGAAAAAAATAGTCCAATACACTTGAAGCCATTATGTACTCACATTCTAACATTTAAAAACATCATACCATTTCATTAAAACCATAATCCTGATTCCATCATATTTTAGTTAAACCAATTATCATGAAAATGAATCCTTTCTCACTTGAACCGATTGTATAAAAATCACAATATAACCTAATCCATATGGGACCATTTCATGAAAAACCACAACTTGAAAAAACCTTCTTGAATTCAATGCATATAACTCATGATCCGTAGCCTATCATAATACAAATTAGCGTATTTCATGAAATCCAAACATATAACTCATGAGCCACAACCTATCATAACCCAAATCAACATATTTCATGAAATAAAAAACCCAACCTAATCCACATGAACCTAAAGCATATAACTCATAATGAAACATAACTTGAATTAGTTAAACTTATGAAAACCACAATCCAAACCTAACTGGCCTAAGGGGATGTGGTGTAATGCTGATGAAAGGCACTCAAGTGGTTGGGCTAGTCAATTTAGCATAGATAATACACAAATCTTGGTGAGCATAAAATTATTTGGCCATACATAAGGAAGGGTGTGGATAGATCAAACAAAATATGAAGGGATAAAATAATAAGCAACATCAAAGGAAAGGAAAGTTATTCCAAACCTACAAAAAGAGAACAACCATAAGAAATCCAACATGTGAAGCTTGACTTTTGAGAAAGAGGAGACTTTAGAGGAATAGGAAAAGGATATTTTTCAGTTTTTAAGTGTAGGAGGTAGGTATAGGGACAAATGAAATGAAACTAAAATATTTAAATTTAAAGCTTCCTTCTAAAACTAATGTTTTTGGACTCATCCATATTTACTTCAATCTATAAAGTAGTTTCCTAGGATTTAATTTAGCACATTTATTGTGTTTCAATTCATTTTATTTTGAAGATGGTAGTTTATTTCCATCTTTTTATTCCTCTACTATAAAATAATTATGTTAATATTAACTATCTATCAATAACCATTTGGGAGGCAAAACATGACTCTGCATCAGTTACATTGTTCATAAATTTTAAGGTATACTCAGAAGGTTGAAACTGATATAATTAAAAGTAGATTGAAGGTAGTATCAGATCTACTTGCTCAGAGTATGGAAGAATTAATGAGTCTACATCGAAACCCCCTTGATGCAATAAGTGATTCCATATTTTCCTTTGATGTGGTGAAATTATGGTGTAATGATTATGGGGTAATACATGGAATGGATTCAAAAGGTGATTTATCACATCTACCAGTGGCATTGGAAGTATTCTATATGTCTCACAATGCATACAATCCAAATGAATTGATGTAAGTTTTAAAAATATAATACATTACCAAGATCAAATGGATTTATAAAATCTCAAATTGGGGAATTTCACCCAGTATTTAATTATTCCCATTTTTTAGGGTAGGGTATTCTTGTAAAAATGATATAGGTAGCCTATTGTTTACTTTCCCAAACTTGTTTTAAAATATATTCTAGTTAACTTTTATAATTCAAAGCATGAAAAAAAATTTGGATAATCATTTTTTGATTTGTAAACCATGTTTATTCTTTAGATAAATCAAACAATTTTTGAAAATGGATATTTAAATGTCTCATCCTTTATACAAATAGAATTAGTACATAAATCTAGGATTGAGTTAAAGCAATCAAATAAATTTATAAACTCATTCCTTGATATAAATTCTAATTTGGTGTCATTTACAACTTCCCATATTTATTTATTGTATTCTATCAATTCATTTACAAATGGATTAAAAAATTATAGAATAAACCAAAATGAAAAGTGACACCAGAAGTGATAATGGAGTTCACCCATCATTTGGGATATAATTTGATCCATTATTAAATATTTATATATACAATTAATAACTTACATAAAAATGGCTTTAAAAACCCTAATGTAATCCTAAAATATAAAAATGACGGCTCTAAGGCACTAAAGCAATCATTTTTCATCAACAACATTTAAATTTCCTCTTTGTGCATGTAGGCAACATGTTCTCCATTCAAAGTATCTATGAAACTCTGAAAAAAGGCAAAAATAATAAGTGGCATTAATTATAACCAAGAGTGTATTCGAGTTTATACAGACCTTCAACCTTGATAATCCTGTAACTACCAATATCCATCTAGGTTAAAACAAATAGAGGTAATACATATTTCCCTTATCTACCACATATAATCAAATACATAGATCTGATATCCTTGTCTATCAATTTGTCAATACCATCTTAAGTAGATTATCATGTTACATCCCTTCCTTGGCTGAAAGGCATTCAAATAAAAGGGAACATAATCTCATCTATCCAAAATTATCACCAAAATCATACAACTCTACATATATACTTTCGGGGCCCAAAATGCTTTACATAATAAGAGAATATATATATTCCTAGATCATAACTATCTTCGCATAATCCAAATTATAAGATAAATAAATCCATTCGAGACTATGCAAAGAGACATATATATGCACTAAGATACCTATTTCCATACACCATATCTTCAAGGCCAATGATCAATTATAAATAGTTGATGACCAAACTCAATCTATGTCATGTAAAATGGAAGAAAACTGTAACTTCTTTGGGTTGGGTCACTATATTGTTTCAAATAGATAGTTATTTCTCATGATGTATGAATTGATGTAGCTAAATAGTTCATTCTAATAGCTATTATGGATAGAATAAAATATTTCCATGCTCACATATTGGCAACCTTCACAATAGACAACACATTCCTCCTAGTCTTAGAACTACATTCACCTAGAACTCTCCTTCATCCAGACTCATGGTGTGTATATAATAGGTGAAAATCCTTCTCCTCCTCCTAACTAAGGAATAATGCAAACCATGTCAATTTGTTAATAGCCTTGTTAATAAGGTGATCGCATCCATTCATGGCTAGTCTGTGAAAAGCCTATGTTGAAAATAGATGATGTTGACATTTACCAAAGTTTTACTGAGCTTATATCAACAACACCATTATAAGACCGGATTGGACCATGTATTTCAGGCCAAGGGCTGTAACAATCAACTTAGCTCAAGCCATACTAATAGGGAAACATGTCAAGCCAAATTAATATAAGAACACATATATGGCTCAATATATGTCTCTTATCCATGGGACTATATATGCCATCATCTACCTCCTACAAAGCTTGGCTTCCAATCCATAAAATATTTTCATTTTAGCCAAAGATGAGTACATTTAGGTTCATGGGCTTCAAATCCATCCCAATCTAAGTTCATGTCTATATTATGGACTCAACTAGGAATGAGACCCCATCTCATCTTTCACAGACTCGGTCTGATAAATAAACCTCCCTTTTTGGGAGGCTCTGTAATGTAAACCATCTTGACCCCATGCCTTTGCTATGACCTATAGCCTTTACCAATTGGCCATATTTATACTATGGCATTAATCCTTTTTTCTTTCAATGATTTATTTATAACATAATTCAGCTACACTTATCTTTGAGCTTTTCTATAGCTGAGCCTAATTGGCATGGTCTACCTCACCATGTCCAAGATGAATGAAAAACATCTCTTTGATTTTCAATTTTGTCCCTTCGAATCTTTCTTTTCTTCACTATGTCTTCCACCCTTTAACCTATTTCACATCCATTCTTAAATAACATTTTAACATAAATGTATTTTTTCAACCTTTCAATTTACAAATTTGATCAAATTACTTTGTTTCATAATAAAGCATAGATATCAAGAAAATCCCACATTTTCAAAATATTACTGTTGTAAGGCCTTACTATAGGTTTTCAAAAAAGATATAACCATGTCTTAATCCACATCCTAATGAACCTTTTATTCTAGTTTGGTTTACAATCAGTTTACAAACTTAGTAAACTAACTACGATTTGGTTGGTAAATAGAACCTTCACCAAATACACCTCAATAAAAATGCATAATGGAATGTCAAACTAATACTCAAATTGAGTCATGAGTTGATTTGAATTAGAACAAATAGTTATCTCAAGTTTGCTTAAGCATGCTGAGTTGGGTTATACTATAAGTTGGGTTGCACTATGAGTTAGGCTGACATGTGAGTTGGGTTGTTAACATGGCAAATAATGTAGGATTCTCTAATTACTTCTCATCCTTCCACATATAACAACTAGAGGCACACAAATAATTGTATGATAAACAAATAATAGTGTACTTACATAATTAATAAAACACCATTACCATATATGGTGGTAGAGCCTCCCTCCATTACAAAAGTGGGCTCCACCACCTATAGTTTTTTTACCTAACCTTTTTAAATTAATTATTCAAATAGTGCCCATAATACTCTAGATCAAACCTCCCCATAAAGAGGCTTTTGTCCTTAAAAGTACCAAGAATCCAAATAAATCTACTACACAATTTTTTACATCACACCAATGTACAGAAACCTACAATAAGTCAACTATCCAATTGTAATTGCTACTTGTATATGGAGAGTAAAATATACTCTGTATCCATTATGCCAAATGACCTGCTACCCAAAATAGTCATAATATCTAGCAACTACTCTCAAACCTGTAGTACATGAAGGCTAATGTATTCTACTTGTTATCAACATCACAAAATAGACAAACTATGTTGTATACACCTATAGAATTTAAAAATAACTACACATGTGTATACATGTATTAAAAACATTACCCATTTATGGGTCTTAGATAGTACTCTTACATGATGTATATGACTAACATACATGTGAGTGTAAATAGTTTGAAACATAAACGTTGTCCATAATGATGTGGACTTAAATGTATATGCATAGTATAAAAATGTACAATACATTTATTTATCCTAAGTTGACTAATGCATAATACACATAATACTTGGGGATAATCAAGGGAACTATAAAATTAACTATTTTTTTCCTCAAACTAATTATCAAATCCTTCCTTGTACCTATCAAATTCCCATGTCAGCTTGGAGAACTATCCATAATAAGAGATGTTTTAAAAACTCATACATTTTCAAGTAACTATAAGAAAAAATCATTTAAAAGTGAGAAGAAACCAAGTATTTTAAACCTATCCATAGGTTTCCTTCAACATTTGACTACTCCCTGATTCATACCTTCACAACTCATCTAATTGAGTTAGTTTCCCTAAGAAGTCTACAACAATGAAAAACTAAAATAGGATATTGCAAATATAAACCCTTCCAAACACAAATTTATCTTAAATTCTTTCCCTAGATTTAGTATTTAAGAAGTCTCTAAAATAATTTTTGAAGAGTGACTTAGCATACTATTCTATTTTGTATTTATACTTTATCAACTATTCAAATAAGTCATTTAACCAATAAGGGTTGTTCCCTCTTAACGGTTTTCATAACTGAATAGTAAGTGGTCTCATATTTTCAAATCTATCTCAATAAGATTTAGATGATCAATGTTATATTTTCAAAGGTATTTAAAAATAATTCTAAATAAAGACATAATTTACTCCCAAAAAAACCTTACACAAATGATTCAACCAACAATGTGAAAACATAGTTATGTTTGAGAATAATTTATGCCTCTAAAGAAACTATGAAGTGCATTTGTTGAGTACTTGCTAGCATGTTATAGGTATCTTAAGTAACTCCCTATTTAATTCCTAAAAGTCTTAACAAAGTTGTGAAACATACCGATCTATGATCCAGTTAACAACTCAAAACTTAAAGTGCAAAAACTTGTTCAATATTGAACAATGCCTAATTTCCATTTCCATATCTTACCATGGAACTAGTCTTTTCACTTTTTCCTATCATGAAGGACATAGGCATCCATAATATGATTATTAGTCCAAAATATAGAGGTTACACAATTGGTTATCAAAGACCAAAAATATTGTATCAATACCAATATGAAATTAGACTAAAACCATACCTCAATCTACCCTCTATGTAAGACTGGTAATCAAACTGTAACTATTTACTCTTGGATATGCATCACTGAAAGTGCCTTACACATTATCTTAATGCTTCCTAAATAAAAAAGGTTATTCCTTTCATAATAATGTCTCACACCTCAACTGACAATGTGTTTTTCTTCATGTTTGTTGTAGTTGTAGGGCTAGTGGTTTTAGAACCTTGGCTGTCAAAAGCTTGTCTTCTTCCAATGAATTAGAACACCTTCCAATTTCCCTTTATATTAGCCTTACTACATGGTCAACACAAGTAGAAGAATCATAAAGTAAGAATATGATAAAAACTCTAAAGTTATGTATATCACAACTAAATCAAGGTCCTGCAATCACTTGCTTTAATACCAAATTTGATCCATAAACTATGGTTATTCCTTAGATAAATCAAATAGTTTCTAAAAATAGATATTGAAATATCTCAATTCCTTTAGATAGATAGAATTGGTACAAAAATCTAAGATTGAGTGAAAGTAATCAAATAACTTTATAGACTTATTTCCCACATATAACTTCTAATTTGGTGTCATTTATAACATATCATATTTATTTATAGAATTCTATCAATTCATTTTCAACTGGATTAAAATAAAATATAGAATAAACCAAAAGGAAAAGTGACACCAAAAGTGACAATAGAGTTCACCCATTATTTGGGCTACATCTTCGTGATTGCATAAATACAATCTAATTGATTATAAAAGATGTAAATATACAATTAATAACTTACATCAAAATGGATTTTAGAACCCTGTAATGTAATGTTTAAATCTAATAGTGAAGGCTCTAAGGTGCTAAAGCAATCTTCCTTTGTCAATAGCATTTATATTTCATATCCGTGCATGCGAGCAATATGTTCTCCACTTAGAGTATCTATTAAACTCTAACAAATAGGGAAAAATAATAATCAAGAGTAATTATAACTAGGAGTGTCTCTAGTTTTTATACATACCTATAACCTTGATAATCTTACAACTATTTGTCCCTCAAGGTTAAAACAAAAAGAGGTAATAAATATTTCCCTTATATACCACATAAAAGCAAATACCTAGATTCAATCTCCTTGTCTATCAATTTGCAAATACCCTCTCAATCATATATTCATGTTACATCCCTTCCTTAGATAAACGTCATTCAAATAAAAGAGGACATAATCTCATCTATCTAGAATCATTGCCAGAAACATATAATTCTATGTATATACTTCTAGGGCTAGAATATTTTATGTAAGAGAAGAATATATATATTCACAGATCATAACTATCTTTCCATAATTCAAAATAGAAGAGAAATAAATCCATTCAAGACTATTTAAAGAGACATATGTATGAACTAAGATACCTGTTTCTATACACCAAATCTTCAAGGCCAATGATCACTTACAAATAGGTGATAACCAAACTCGATTTGTGTCTTGAAAAATGGAAGAAAACTATAACATCTTTAGCTCAGGTCACTATCTTGTTTCAAATAGATAGTTGTTTCTCACACTATATGAATTGATGTAGATATAAGGTTCATTCTAATAGTTATTTTAGATAGAATAAAATGTTTCCATCCTCACGGATTGGTAGCCTTCAAAATAGACAATGTAGTCCTCCTAGTCTCATAACTGCATCTACCTAGAAATCTCCTTCACCAAAACTCATGATTTGTATACAATAAGCAAAAATCTTTCTCCTCCTTATAATTAAGGAATAATGTGAACCATGTCCATTTGTTAATGATCTTGTTAATAAGGTTATCCCATTTATTCATGTTCAGTGTGTAAAAATCCTATGACAAAAATAAATGGTGTTGACCTTCGCTAATGTCTTACTAAGATTATATCACCAATGCCATTATAAGACCATATTGGACCATGCATTTTATTCCAAGGGCTCTAATTGTCAACTTGGCTTAGGCCATACTAATAGGGAAACACGTCGATCCAAATTAATAAATGAACAGGTACACATCTCAATATATGTCTATCCTCCATGGGACTATATATGCAGTCATCTACCTTATTGAAAGCTTAGATTCTAATCCCTTAACTATATTAATTTTACCCAAAGATGAGTGCATTTGGGATCATGGGCTCTAAAACCATCCCAATCAAAGTTCAAGTCCATAGTATTGACTCAGCTGTGAAGGAAACCCCATCTTAATTTCATGAACTCAGTCTTATAAATAAACCTCTCTTTTTGGCTTGGCTCTACAAATTAAACAATCTCATTCCCATGCCCTTACCATGACCCATGACCTTTACCAATAAGCCATCTTTATACTATAATATCGATACTTTCTTCTTTCAATGATTTCTCTTCAACATAATTTGGTTGTACTTATCTCTAAGATTTTCCATGGCTGAGTTTATATGGCATGGTCTACTCGACCATGTCCAAGAAAGATGAAAAACATCCCTTTGCTTTTTCATCTCATGCCTTTGGATCCTTCTTTTATTCATCATGGCTTTTGCCCTTTAACCTACTTCACATCCATTCTTAAATAACCTTTTAACAACAACGTATTTCATGCCCTTTAAATTTATAGATGTGGTCAAATGGATTTGTTCCATAATAAAGCATGCATATCAATAAAATCCCACATTTTTAGAATATTGATGTCTTAACTCCTTAACATAGGTTTTAAAAATAGTTATAATTGTGGCTTAGGCCATATCCCAATGAACCTTTTATTTTGGTTTAGTTTACATTCAATTTGAAAACTTAGTAAACCAACTACGAGTTGGTTGGAAAATAGAACCTCCACCAACTATGCCTTAGTCGAGCTACATAATAGAATGTTGAACTAACACTCAAGTTGAGTCTTGAGTTGATTTGAGTTAGAACAAATAGTTATCTCGAGTTGGATTAAGCATGCTGAGTTAGGTTACACTACGAGTTGGGTTGCACTACAATTTGGATTGACATGTAAGTTGGGTTGACATGTGATTTGGATTGAAAACTTGGCAAATAGAGGATGTGGTGGTAGGCCATGTGGTGCCCTGAGGACCTACCATGTGGGCTTATACAATTTATTCTCATCCTACCACATGTCACAACTAAAGGCACAAAAATAATAATATGGTGGTAAATAAATAATAGTGTAATTACATATAATAAAACTCCATTATCATACATAGTGTCAAATCCTCCTTCTATCATAAAATTGGGCTCCACTAGCTATGATCTCAATATTTGACCCTTAGAAATTACCAATGAAAATGGTCACCATAATCCTCTGGATCACTTTCCTTCCCATTTATTTTTATAACATTGGGTTTTGATAGACCCCATGAACAAAAAACATCCTATAATTAAATAACTTCACAACAAATTAGAGTTGAATGCACACATGCATTCAATTTTGGCATTACTTACTATACAAGCTCACTAAAAACTTGGAGTCAACTCAATTATAAAAATTGAGATGCTTTAACAATAAAATTTATTGTAGCCTATCTTATGCTTCCTTGAAATGTTTCCTTAATCCTATAGTTTTCAAATCCCCCATACTAATCTAGAAGGGGTATTCTTAAAACATTATCTTAATCATCTAGCTGTCAATTACCCTAGGTTGAGCGGGGGTGTGTCTTTATAAAACGTCACATTAGCTCTATAGCCATCAACTGCATCTTCTACCTTAACTATTTTGTAGTTAATTCATATTCATGTCTAATACATTATAAGAGGTTTGATTCATTACTAAACATACCAACCTTGTATTGTATAGATAAATCATGATACTGTAAGAGATTAAAATATCTAAACAATCTTTATCATGTTCTATTAAAAAAAATTCTGCTTATCTTTTTATCATTATATGTGATTATCACAAGGGAAAGTGAACCTTCTACATGTGTGCTCTCTTCTTTTTAAATATATTCTATTTCACTTTTAGGCTTTAATTCTACCATCTATACAAATAATTTGTAAGATCTATTTGAGGAGATGATGGTAGGAATTCAATAATTTGGCATTTCTCCTTTTTCAAAAATATACTCATTTCTCAACATTTCTTTTCAACAAGTTTCAGCATCAAAGATTATTTGTAGCATTTAATCAATTGCAAGAACTGACCTTTTCAAGATATAAAATATGCCCTAGATTTGTTACAATGTTTGTATTTACTATGTTATTAAAGAGAATCCTAGGATAAGAAAACAAGTGATGCTTTACTCTTTAGGCATGAACAAGAAAGATTGGAACACTAAATTAAGCAAAATGAGATGAGTAATTTGTACAATCTACTAAACTTACCTATAAATGCCCTATTTTTTAATGATCCCTTCATTATTATTTAATGACTTCTTATTAAACTTAAACTTAATCATCAATAAAAATAATATGTAAGATCTATTCCAGTGAAGATGGCAGGAATTGAACAAGGTAGGTAATAATTTGATCTTCCATTTGTTTCAGAAACCATGTCATGTTCTCAACTTTTTGTTCAACATGTTTTTGAATCACATCTTCTCAGAAACATTAGGTATATCTTTAGTACTTATTTTTTAATATATTTATTTCAACTGAATTTAGCTCAATGTTTATGTATGCTATGCAATCAAGACAAGTCTAGGTGATAAAACAAATAATGCTATATTGTATAGGCATGAACTTTTCAATTAAGTATAATGAAATGAATAATTTGTAGAGTATGCCAAGCTTACCTATATATTCACTATAAATGGATCACTCCACTCAACTAAAAATGCCATAAGAGCATGGATGCATTGGTGTTTAGGCACTAAAATAGGGAAGGGGAATATTTTAGTGGAGATTTCCTAATCCATCTTGCAAAACGTTTAGGTATTTAACCTTTAAGTTGAGTGTCTCAACCTTTCCTCTAACCTTCATTCCATGATTTATCAATTCAAATCATAAATGAACATTCCAAGAATAAATGATCCCAAGGCTAAATAACTTTTGAAATAGCTAGGTAGTTGAATTAAGGATGTTCCTTAACTTAGGAATATGATTTTAGACTCTAAAGTTGGAGACAATTGATTTTTAAATTAAAATAGTACGGATAAAATTTAATATGTCATAGTAGGTGCTACAGGGTCTCCCATGGACATTTATAAAAAAAAATTCACTTTATTTTCATTATATTGATTGTACTTGCAAGTATCCAAACTCTAGCCTATATTCTTAGAAGTTGAATTGTCACCAAGTTGTTTCCTTTATGCCAGTAATGACCATGAAAAGGAATCTACAAACTTGACTATGATCCTTGTACAAAGTAGAATAGCCACCAGTTTAACTTTATTTTAATGGTGATCTGATTCTAAGTTCTATGATTTATATCCATGTTTGTTGTATCTTACATTATCATATGTCCAAGATAATGCCATTTACATTTTTATTGCACTTTAAATTTTCTAGATGATATGTTAGGGAATAATGTAATGAAATCCATAAAGCATGCACTTAGCTTGATCCCAAAAGAACACTTCTTAGCATACTAAAAATAAGATGAAAAAGATGTTGGCTTACAATTTTTTGTATATACAGGATCATGGACCCATGAAATGAATTTTTTTTCCTTGAAAGTTAATATATTATTTCATGTTGTATAATTAGCAGAGTCTATGTTTTGATAGTTATTTATCCATTTCCTTTGTGGTTTAGAATTAAAATTAGATATTTTAAATTAGGTGCCTAAATAATTTTGTTACATTACTATCATGGCCTAGGACAAGTACATATTATTTCACTTGTTGACAGTTTACAAACTAGCTTATTGATACATATTTTTGTAGGACAAGTCATGGTTGATAGTTTTGTTTCCCAGATATCAGTTAATGTGTGTTGTTCTAGAATAAAAGTAAAAATCATTAGATAGAAACTTTTATAAAAGAATATAAGACTTAAAAATTATATAGTTCTTTATTTTTTAAGGTTTCCTTATTTTGAATTGAATATCAAATTTTCTCATGTAAAAAGCATTGGTAAATTATCTCAATGGTACTTCTATAGAAGTTTTTTTATTGTTATCTCTTTCTATGCACCATGTCTCATTTTCATAGATGATATTAATAATTCTTTGAATCATCTCAACATTATTTCCTTTGTTTCAAAATAAATAAGTGTATATTGAAAAAAATGAAGACATATCATAACAACATGTCAGTAAGAATTGTGAGAATAAAAAATAATAGTCATACACACTATTGAATGATCATATTCAAAATAGTAACTACAATACACTTTAAATAAAATGGTAATGTAAGGTATGCATTTGGAAAAGTGGTAGACATTTAGAAAAACCATTGAGAAAACTCTCTATAGAAGTCATCTAACCTTCATGTATTGAGAGTTCAGATAAATCTAACACATTACTGAGTAGACACTAGGAATCAATGTCATTGAACTTGAAACCATGGTTATGCTTGATCATCATCTAGAACAAACCCTTCTAATAATGTAATTTATTTGAAAAAAAATTGGTCATTCATACATCTTTAAAGAGGCCTAAACCAATCTAAATTATAGGATCTAATCAATTCTAAATGTCCAAATTGAACTAAACCAATGTGAACTATAAGATCTAACTCATTCCTAAATGTCTTCACTGTTAAGTGGCCTCAGCGAATTTCAACTATAGGCATTTCATTCATTCATTGTCTAAAGTGGCCTAAGAAAATATGAATTTTAGATCTAATTTTATATGATAGTTCATTCCATGCCTAAAGTGGCCTCAACCAATACGAATTATAGGAATTTAATTAATTCAATGTTTGAAGTGGCCTAGGCCAATATGAGTTGTAGGAATTTAGTTCATTTCATGGGATCTGATTTCACATGATATGTCATTGAACTCTACGATAGGGAAAGGAGTATACTTGTATCTGGTTCACTGTATAACCTAAGTGGATCTTCTTTCTATCCCATAAATCCACTTAAAAACATCGAGTTATTCTAGACATTAACAATGAAGGAAAAAATATTGAATTGTGTAAAACAATTATTATGGGAAACTATTTATGATGCATTTGATAATGAATCTGATGTTGAGAGGGAGGCAAATTGAAAATTTGAGTTGCATCATAGCAACCAACCCCAAAAACTTAGATAAATTAATAAAAATTCAAAAGCACTGAAACTATAAAAACCTCTATAAGTAGAGAAAATGTAATGAGATTATAATATTCTAGAAGAAAATAACCATTAACATTATAACAAAACATATCAAGGCATACAGGTTTGCAAGAGAGGAAAGAATTGTACTATGAGATAGTTTGCTTCCAAGTAAAGGCTTTTTGGTAGTGACAACAACCTGCCCTCAACCAAAATACTTCTCTGCAATTAGTTAAAAGACCATACCAACTAAGCTAAATGTAATATTTAGTTACCATTATCAATCTATGCCAATCTTTTATCAATAAGCCAAAAATGAGTATATGCAGTTGTCCAAGCATTTACAAACCATTATGTACAACTATCGTTAAATCCATAAAAATGAAACCATAGCTCAACCTTCTAAAATTAAATTACTAGACTTATCCCACAATAAGTCCATGTGTATGAGAGTTACAGCTTGGGTATAAAAAAAAGCTTATGTACAGCCAGTGCTAACTTCTATAACAAGATAATGAAAATGAGTTAAAAGGGAAGAAAGGTACAACCCAAATAATAAAAACACAATGATTAAAAGGCAACTTAATTAATAATGGATGTCCAATATCAATTTCAAATTACCATTAGCATACATCCAATCAAGCATCAATAAAAACACACAAAACTAACTTCACACTACAACACCTAAGATGATATATAAAATACGGTTATGAAATGAACCCACCCACAAGGTAAAGAGACAACAGTGGAAATCAAATAATGTAGCCCAAAAAAGCATCTTTAGGGTTTAAATAATTCAAAAAGCATAAATATGAAGTTAAATATATGTAGACCTCTATAGATGACCAACAAACTTTAAAAAATCTAAAGAAACCATCTATTTATATACAACTATGAGCATATAAATTGACAACTTAGAAATTAAAGAAATCTACATCTAAAGAAAAGAAAATTCCATTAGGCACTGTAAAAGATACAAACTCACAACATATAGTCTTCCAACATTTTACACAAATGAAAGATACATGCAAAGATCATTTAAAAACTAAACTTATAGAATCCCAAGTCCAAACATATACAGACATCAACATTTTCTCCAAACCAAACATATGTGCAAAAGATAATTTAACAACTAAAGTAAATTGAAATGAAAGTGATTGCATCATGGAGAAACCCAATTCCATATTTTGTTATGCATTTGCATTTTAATTAATTCAATATGGATGCGAAGAACATAAAAAAATACATGGGGGCTTTGATGTGGTTTTAGTACTTCTACTTAAGAGGAATATATAGAGTTTGTTAGTGTTATGATTTTGATTTTGTGGGATATCTATAAAAAACTTTAGAAAGATATAAAATAAATTATTTGTGTTATTTAATTAAATTAAAATAGTTTAATATATAATATTTCAAGTCTAAATAATGTAAATCTTAAGTATTATAATGTGAGAAAAAATAACATAAATGAGTTTAAAATATGACTGGATGAACATGGAAAATGTGAACTGGCATTGAAAATCAAACTAGGGTTAGCTCACTTACCTCTCACACATATCTACAACAACCATGTTGATATAATAATTATGATATCCTTTTTGTTGGCACCCAAATAAGGTGATAAGTAGCATGAATGTAGTGTTTATCCATTCTTCATATTCTTATTTGTCTTTATAAAGGAAGAATGAAGAACATCACACCACATAAAAAAGGGAAGTTCACTTTTAAAATCATAAGAAGGTGACCTACATATGCTAGTCAGTCATGTGGATGTTTCTAGGCTTCATGGTTCATCCTTTGATAATGTTGTAAATAATGGAATATTCCTATCATGTTTTTCACCAGAAGTAGTAAATATTCCTCAATGGGATTGAACTGACATAAAAGTGAACTAGGAAATGCATGGATGGCTTGTCACAAACATGCATGGATTCTCTATGGGCTACTTATAATTTTTCACATTTGCATATATATAGAAAGTAATTTTATAAAATCCCAATGTCTCAAATATATTTAATGTAGTGGAATCATTATTTTTTATTCAATGTCAAAAATGGATACATTAGCAAATGGGTCAATTTTCATGTCAATAATAATAGGCACTAGTTATCTAATATTTAGGTAGATATTTAAACCTATATCTCAAATCTTGAACAATTTTTTACATGAATTCTTGAGCCCACTACTATTAATTTCACCAATTAACTTTATACAACACAAGGAGATCCATGTATAACTATCAAGACTAGATTTTGCATCATGACATAGATCAAAAAAGAAAAAAAAATGAAAGTAATTTTTGGAAACGGAAATCATTTTAAATATTGCACAAAAATATATATCCCCACTTTTCATTGTACATGTCGAAAGACTTAATTGTGTTATGTTATAAATTAAGGGTAAGCCATTATTACTAATAGCTCTTAATCTTAAAATATGTAAAAAAAAAAATCAATTATCTATGTTCTTCAATCAATTTCCCCAAGTTTCATGTTTCATTTTTTTATGACTAATGTTTTATTATTGTTTTCTATATCAATAAAGGAATGAATCTAAATCAAAAAAAGAATCTAGAGGAAATGAATAACTGCTATGTAGGTCCAATGCACTACAACTTTGATTTTAGGTGTTGAAAGTTGATCTGTTATAACAACTCTGTACTAATCTCATGCACTATACATATATTTAGAAACCTATTTGAAATGTGAAACTTATAAATCATCACATGAATATGTATATTTGTTTGTTCTTTAGTAGGTCATGGTCCATCAATGAGCTTTAATGACATGGCTCAAGCTCCCACAGGTCATGCTCTATAAATTTAAAGTAGATTCCATATACTTAAAATTAAAACCCCTATTGATAAAGGAAAATTTTAAACAAATTAATCATCACATTGGTTTGTGTTCAAACACCAAAAACATACATTCCTTTTAAAATAGTCAGGTAAATACCACAACTAATCAATGATAGATATAAATCCTAAATGAATTTTGACAAAGTAAATGTCCCAAGAACATGGCTTCTAAGCCTAAATATGTTCTAATCTTGATGATGCAATCATTCTATTTTTTTGATAGTGGGACAAAATTAAAATTCACCTAACTAGAATGAAACTTGAAATAAAAAGTAAAAATTAACTGCAAGGCAAGCATATCCTTTCCATAATCCCAACAAAATACAAAAATATATTACTACCTAATTTAAATAATTTTAAAAAATCAATGAGAGTTATTAAAAAGCAATTAGAAACCATTGAATGAATACTTCTTTGTGGTTGACCATTATTGACTCATCTAGCTAGGATTTTCTTCTGATAAAAGTCATCCCTTAAAAAATGTATCCATCTTCATATAATTAGTTCCTAAGCACCATATAACTATTTCAATGCCAATAATCAGTAATTCAAATAAGAACACCTTACAAAATAGTGATAAAAGTCATAAACCCTAAAAATAAAAGTTTAGATTATAAGAGGAAAAAACATGTTATTTAATACAAAAATAAATTTTTTGCCATTGTTGCAGAGGCATAAAAATGATAAAAGGGTAAATAGAAATCTTATGGAATGTAATGTTGAAAACTAGAAAATAATAACTATCTTTAAGATCGGGAAGTTTTGCTCTACCAAAGTGAGACATTCTTAACAAAATAAGTGTAGATTAGGGTTTCAGGCATTCTAGGCACTTCTTATGTACTGCACTACAGGAAAATCCACATGAGTTGGATAAGGGAAAAAATTAACCTCTAGAAGGATTTAACAAAGCTTCTTATATAAGGACAAAATTTGTTAAAGTTTTTCAATTCAAATTAGTGTTTATACATAGGTATTTACCCCCAAGCCCCTCCATTTATTCATAAAATTATATAAGAAATGAGGGGGGAAATTGAGATGCGAATGAGAGTTATATTTTGGGCATAAAAATGGTTATGTACAACTAGTGCTAACTTCCATAGAAAAATAATGCAAATGAATAATTTGCACAAATGAAAGATACATGCAAAGATCATTTAACAACTAGACTCATAGAATCCCAAGTCTAAACATATATAGACTTCTCAGTTATGTATTCCACATGTCTCTATATGAAAGATTAATGATTTAGGGATAATTGAAACATAATACTAACCTAATAGTAAACAATTATAGATTGTGTAATTTTATTGTTTTTCATTAATTTTCTAACTCAACCATAAGTCAGAGCAACAAAAATATAAAACTGTGACCATGCAAAACAAAAAGAATAGTTAGTGATGCTTTTAGAGTTCATAGTAAGCTTAGATAGTCCAACAACTGATCTAAATACTAGATAATTTGAAATTTCCACCCTCCATTTCCATATTTCAATTCAAAAAAGGTAGTTGTTAGAATACCAAAACCAAATAGACTACAAAACTTGAGATTAATCAACAGGTATTTCGAGTGAATTTTTAAAATAAAAATAGAATTATAAAAGAAATTAAATATTTGAAAAAATGGCAATATATTTTTTGAATCAAAACAAAATTTCTTAGACAGTTAATAAGTGAGTTGCATAGTAAGAAGTATATCGGGCCACATAGGATTGTTGAAATAGTGCAAGTTTGTAGAAGTCTTTATTAGAATAACCAATCAATAAACTCTATAAATAAAATTATACAAGTGTCTAATCCATATTACTTTAAATGTGTTAAAAAAATTTCATTTGAGATAGGAAAGTAAGTAAAATAAGATAGGGGATGTTTTGATAGTATAATGTACGTTGGTTTCATTATATATCAAACCTAAACTACATGTGCATGAAAAAAAAATTGTATATAAATTTATAGATACAATAATCCTACTTCATATGCATGATGACCTAGAAAATAATATATAATATATTTAAAACTTTAGAAAATCACAACCCCACCCATTGCATATAAATCACAATCAACCATGCAACACATGTATGGTCAATTTCATGAAAACCAAAACTTAGTTTGACCCTCTTGAAGTAAAGGTAAAAGCATTGCATATGAATGACACTCAACCAAACAAACCACATTATCTCACTTCATGAAAATCAAAACCTACTTTCTCCCAATTGAAAACATTGCATATGAATAGAAACCTAAAAAATAACTTGTGAGAATGAAAGACCAATAGAAACTATGGAAGCCCTATTCAAGTAAAGCCAAAAACCAGTCCAATACACTTGAAACCATTATTTACTCATATTCTAACATTTAACAACATCAATGCATTTTAGTAAAACCATAATCTAGATTCTAGCACATCTTAGTTAAACCCATTATCATGAAAATGAATCATTTCTCACTTAAGCCCATTATATAAAAATCACAATATAACCTAATCCATGTGGGACCATTTCTTAAAAAAATCATAACCGGAAAAAACCTTCTTGAATTCATTGCATATAACTCATGAGTCATATCCTATCATAACCCAAATCAACATATTTCATGAAATCCAAATACATAACTCATGACCCGCAACCTATCATAACAAAAGTCAACATATTTAATGAAATCCAAAAACCAACCTAACCCACATGAACACAAAGCATATAACTCATAATCAAACATAACTCGAGTTGGTGAAATTTATGAAAATAACAATCCAAGCCTAACTAACCTAATGGGACGTGGTGCAATGCTGATGAAAGGCACTCAAGTGGTTGGGCTGGTCACTTTAACATAGATAAGACATAAAGCTTGGCGAGCATAAAATTATTTTGGCCATACATAAGGAAGGGTGTGGACAGATCAAACCAAATATGAAGGGAGAAAATAATGAGCAACAATAGATGAAAGACAAGTTCTTCCAAACCTACTCGCATTAGGCTAGATTATATATTAAATAATGTATTGTGAGCATGGATGTATTATATATATGATGCCTCTTGTTATATATGACCTCTCTATTTTGTGTGTGTACACATGTGAAGGTAAAATACGTAAACAATAAATAATAATAAAAATAGAATCATATATTAATATTAATTAAGAAAAAAAATTAAAGTATGTGTGTGTGTGTGTGTGTGTGTGTGTGTGTGTGTGTGTGTGTGTGTGTCATTTATTATATTGTTTAGTGTACACTCAATATCATTTACTTTGAATGTATGGTTGAGAAATTAGAGGTCATGACTCATTAATTTGATATTCATGATGGAATTCATTAATATCTGCAATGATCTAAAGTTTATTTATGTGTTTTGATTTCCAATAGGCATTTTTCCTTTGTTTACATTATTTTTATTTTCGTTATATATATAAATATAATTTCTTATTGTATTTCACATACATATTTGTTAGAAATCATCTCTTTTTTTAATATTGAATCATATACTTTGCATATGTGTCTAATACAACAACACCACTGATATAATTAATGTTGTTTCTACTAGTGTTTTCAACATTGGCATTGGCATTCAAATTGCCATTTATGTCATTAGAGTAGCTATTATTGACATTACAAAATCAAAATAAATCCCATTTATAAAGAGCATGCATATATACTAAGCTCACAAACCTTATTTTAAAGTAGAGAGATTAAAAATGGATTAAAATTTGTATGCTATTTGTGTTGAATATTTCATCTTCTCAAAAACAAACACTACACAAGTTAGCACCTTGAAATAATATCCTATGCCCCTTGAAATAATTACCATTTGTTAAGTCAACCTCTACATATAATTTACTATAAAATTTATTGTGTGTTATCGTTATTTTTTCTCATTTTTTATGATAAAACATTAAAGGACATACTTGTATAAATCTAAAATCTATATCATTTAATATAACTATCCAGCTGTAATATGTTTCCTCTTTACAATGTTAAACGTGTACATCCCATACTTGAATAATGTTGTATATGGGTATTACGAATGCATTCATATTTTGGATTCTATTTGATTTTTATATGTTATTTTTGGCAAAGTGTAAGGTATGTAGTAAACAAAATAATAAGACTTTTAAATCAATTAGGAACATGTATTAGTTTAGGAAAAATAACTATATCTCTGTACTACTAAAGAAAGCTTGTGAAAAATACATATTGTCTAGGATCTAGTCATAACACAATTATAATCCATAGAAACAAAAATGTTTAACCTAATATATATGTATTCTATTTGTAATTTTTAATTTATTTTGATTTAAGGAAAAATAAAATAATAATATTTAAAGATAAAGTTATAAATTTGAACAATAACAATCAAGTAATTACAAATTCTTTTACATAGCACTCTTATTCTATTATCATTACATTTTAGATAATTAGTTATTTGTATATGATTTAACCTTTTTAGGATTTTATAATGAAAATATTATGGTTAGATTAAAGGGTTGAGATGTCTAAATTATGGAAATAAATTATAATAATTAAACACTACCTTGTTATAGCATTTTATCTTGATTAAATTTTTAATAATATCAATTAATAGGCATTAATAGAGACTTAACCTAAAAATTGACTATTGTGGATGATCTAGGTCCTAAAATTTGAAATATGGGTAGTATTCTATGTCATTAACAAAATTCTAGTATTCATATATTCACTAAATAGTGGCATCTAATATGGACATTAGCACCATCTATGTGTGCTATCCTCAATGTGGCACTAATGTTCTATTTGTGAGACTATTATTGTTTTCTAGTAACACCTATGTTTATAGGTCATATTCCTACGTGATTAAAACCTATGAGTCTATGTTTTACATGGAAAAGCTAATTTGATAGGAAACCCCTAATATTTTTGCAAGTATGACATGAAAAATAATTTTGTATGGGTTATTATGATGGACTGGACATCCTCAACACCCCACTGTTTAGAAAGTTGTCTACATACCAATACTATGAAGAGGGATCAAGTCTAATGTAGTTCTCCCACCTAATGATTGATGTATGTGAAAAAGAATGATATAATGAGAGTGGCCTTAGATTTTGAGAATGTTCTTGAGCTTTAAAATAATTGAAAACTAGTCTTAGGGGTGTTGTAGATGGTAGTATTTAGAAAATAGGGAAGAATATGAATCAAATACCTTGATTTTTCACAATTTTGTATTTAGTTAGAATAGAGATGTATTAGAATTGTATCAATAGAGTTATTTTACTTATGAAAATAAAAAATGAGCTTAGGCCAACCTTAGGAGGGACACCCATTTGAAAAACTATCTATTGAAAAGAGCTAGGACTAAGGACAGTAACACCTAGTTTGGGATAGTAGCACCATGTGGATATAGTGTCTAAAATGTGGCTTTAATGTCCTCTTTATAGACTGATAAAGAAGTTGTATTGGGGTTTAAAATGATAGATTGGGATTGTGTTATGACTAATTATAGGTGACTGTGGTCTACATAATGACTAGAAATATAGGTCTAATTCTCAAGGATAGGTTTATGGTTAGCCTAATAATAGGTTAACTCAAGCAACACTCTTAACATCCAATTACCACTTTTAAGTGATTACATTTGTCCCCCCCCCCCCCCCCCCCCCCCCCCCCCCCACCCACCTTATGCTAGTAATGCATCAAAGTGAAATGACTAGTATAATAGAAACATAAGCATACCTAGACTTATCTTGGAAGTGAAGCCCACATAACTGAGTTTGAATATATGAATCTAGGTTTGAATATGTGAAAACATGATCTAAAGCAAAGTTATACAATGAAAGATGCTAAAAATCAATCCTTATTTAAGAAATGATTAAAAATAAAAGAGTATGCTAAAATTAAATAACTAAATAAAATTGAGTAAAGATAAAGGAAATGAATGAATACACTTCATTGGGTACGTAAACAAATACATGAACCTTGTGATAAATTGTGTGTGTGAGTGTGCATAATGATAATATCATTGAATAACTTGAACTGATTAAATGACTTAATCAATCCTCATATGGGTGGCTCAAGAACTCAATCCAATTTTGACTCCATCATTACCCACCACTACTTAGTGGAACTTGATCTTTGTGAATAAATTAGATAAGAATGTGTGTCTAACCCTCTCATGCAGGTGGTTCAAGAACTCAAGTAGGCCATGACTCCATAATTTCCCTTTGTGTGAATTAGATTCATCTATAATTTTACTAGGTAAAGCGCTAAAAGTATTTAATTGAGTAACTCTAATTATTTATTTGGCTTTGTATCTACTTAGCTATATTATGAATCTCTAGGCCACTCAGGAATGTCAACCACTACATATGGAGTAATACATGAATATATTGATAACCTAGAATATGATATCAAGTGTATACAATGTATATATTGACATGGAGTTTGTCATTCCATCTGATCAACTAGTCTGAAGTTGTGTATATGGATCTTGATCTCTATGACAACTCTCTATAAATGCCCCCTCTCTTAAGGGTAGTTGTGTAACCCATGTAAAAACATCCCTCTAAATAATTATCTTTGTAAAATGTGTCAGTTATAGCATGTTCATGATATTCCAATATAATGTACAAAAATAACATCATGATGTAAATATATCTGACCATAAGTAGGTAACGTAAGATGTATGATGTAATCTAGCATTTCACGAGGGTGTGAAGTTAGATGAAATCAATGTATAATAGTAAATTTGAGCAACTATCTAGGGGATGGAGTATGATGTCCATCAAGGCTCTCAAGCATGAAGGGTAGATGCATGATATCACTTATGGCATAAAAACCTTGTGTGTGTGTGTGTGTGTGTGTGTGTGTGTGTGTGTGTGTGTGTGTGTGTGTGTGTGTGTGTGTGTGTGTGTGTGTGTGTGTGTGTGTAACAAGAAAATATAAGTTCCATCATGTATAAGCATACAAGGAAGAAAACACAAAATCACATGAGACACATAAAGAGTAGGCTAAGGTGCCATAATACAAGGGACATAGGCACATGTCACTAAATCTAAGAATGAAAGCATACAAGGACATGTTTAAATGTCAACATACACAAATGAAAAATTAGTTTGGCATAGGGACACATAAAATTAAATGTTCATATGTACATATATAGGATCATGAAAGAGCACACACAAGGGACATGGGCACATGTCCAAGGCATACAAATAGAGAAGCGGCATAGAAGCTAAAGAACAATGACATATTCAAATGCCCTTGAAGATGGAAGAATCATAAGAAATACAATCAAATACAATTTAGGAAATATAAATGAAAGCATGTATAACTATGTAGTACTAATATATGTAGATGTGAAGATACATATATATTGAATCTAACTAGTGATAGTTGGCAAAAAAATTGAGCAATGAGGATAAATGATTAACATCAAGATAAATCAATGCATAACTCGAATGTATAGTATGAAAAAGATAAAACATGGTTATAATAAATGTGTAGGACATTCCCCCAAGTTGGTAGATGTATCAAATGTATAAACCTCGATCGATGTAAATGCCCCTAATGAGTAGATGATAGCTTGTCTAGATCAGTGTAGTGAACCCGAGTCCTATTTGAAATCTACAAGCACTCATTGAGAAAAAGTGAAGTATATGTTTATGATAAAATTGAGTATAATAGGATAGCTTGTAATATTAAATATCTATAAAGTAATAGAAATGTAAACATAAAAATGAATACAATATATAAATAATAATGCATACAATCTATAAAAAATTGTGTTTTTTAAATATTTGAATGGTTTTGTATTTTAAAATTTTATATTATTTTTATGTTTTTTTAGTATAACTACATAAAACTATATGAAAATAAACTATGTGCAAGGAGAAAGAGAGAGAATAAAGTATCTACAAGGGTTAGAACCATACTAACCAATGAGTTTAGTGGGAGAATCACCATCACCATGGCTTGTGCAAAATATAGGAATGATAATCTCTCATGTAATGTGATTACTATGTTTTAGTTAAATGTTGTTGCAGTATGATTCTAAGTATTGTTCCTCATCAAAAACATAATAATCTAGTGTATTTTTGGGAACTACCTAATACTGTGGAGTTGGCCTTTTCAAATTTTAATTTGTAAGATTGATTGTGATTTTTCCCTTTGAAACTATGTTGTCATAGACATACAATATTGTGGAAGCTCTTTTTCTAGAAATCCTAAAACTCAAGGGAATAAAACAACAATTCAAAAATAAGTTTTTTTGCTAAGGAAAACACTGAAACAACATCTTGAGAATATAAATCTTCTCAATGGCTTAAAATGATCTAGGAGATGAGTGAGAGAAATACAACTCACCTCTAAGCTAACTAAGAGATAAGACACCTCTTCTCAATTCTATATGATATAAGGATGCTTATCCACATAAAAAAACTCATAATATAAAGGAAATCACAATGACGACATATACACTCAAGGTGTTAGATCTAAAAGATCAAAAATATGGTAGGAAATTTGTGTTCATAACCCATGAACTAAGTATGTACATACCCATCATAACCATAACCAGTGAGTCTATTAGGAACCCATGCTACCCCTTCTCTTTATTTAGTTATTTTAATAGTTTATATGGATGCATATATGTTGTGTGTCATCCTGTGAGAATTTTGTTTTATCTCACATTTAGGGGAAGTACTAGTTACTTATATTAGAATTAGTATATAAGTGTTGAGGCCAAGGAAGGCATCCATGAATTTATTTTACTGAGCTTCCTCAAAGGAGGTTTCCTATATGAAGAGGCTAGTGAATCTGTAATTTAGTAATTGTAATTCAATTTAGCTTATTTAAGTTAATGTATTGCTAGTTTCATAGTTTATTTCATGTATTTGCATTTGTTTTCTAACTTGTTCAAGAAGGATCCTCTCATCTGGTATCAGAGCACTTTCTATGGATAATTTTTTTTAGAAAGTATAATCTTTTTTCTTCTGCATAATTCCTTTACCATATTTTTCTCTTAAATTTTTAACTTTGTTCTACTGCATAACTCTATTCTACATCAGAATAATCAATTTTGAATCAAGTTAAAAACAACATGTCTATATAAATGTGGAAAGTTCTTGGGTTAAATCCCTAAAAATCATTGTGTGGAGTACCATAGGAGCCCTAAAGTAGCTGGCCCATTGAGAGGACCTAAAAGTGAAACATGTAACCCCTTCCTAATTGAGTAGTTCCCACCCATGAGGAAAACCAAGAGCTTTCACTTAGAGGTGAACCCATGGAAAAAAAATTAAAAAGAGTGGTACTCACTTAGACAACATTGGTGGCCAGAGAGATATCTATAAAACCATAGGTATTCATTACTAAATATCCCAAATTAAGAAAAATATTACTAAATGTGTTTTAACTCTAGTTTCTTACCCATTGTCAAATAAAAAATTAAAAAAATATTTTAGTCATGGTAGTACCCCAAAAAAATAGGGAAAAAAATATGGAGGATGAGATTGTAGCCCTCAAGACCCACATAAAAGTTCTTGATGAAAAAAATTCTTGACTTCAGTCTTCAACATACCACCATGAACCACAGATGGTATCCAAAGCCCTCTTCAGACACCAGGTTTTCTTCTTCTAGCACTTTTCATTGGTCAAAGCTTATTTTTTCTTGATTCAATGGTGTAGATCCAACTGGATAGATCTATTAGGTAGAATAATATTTTATTCTACATAATACTTTTGATATTAAAAAGGTCCTACTTACATCATTTTACTTAGAACATAGAGCCCTTCAATGGTATCATTGGTATACCAAGGATCATGATAAGCCCATATGGATTGATTTTTTCACCCTCATTTTGTAATGGTTTGGCCCTAGGGCTTTTGATGACTTCACTAGAGCACTCACTAAACTTCACCAAATAGGAACATTGAGATAATATCAAACTAGATTTGAAAAGATGACCAATCACATATAGGGATTGTCTAAAGAATTCTTCAGGGGTTATTTTGTCAATGGATTGAAAGATGTAATTCAATCTAAGGTAAAAATGTTCCATCCCAACATAATGATGAAAGCCTTAGGGTTGTCTATGTTAGCAAAGGACATGATCAAAACTCAATAATAATTCAAATCCAATTTTGCTCCATTCAAAAATATAGCTTCATAATGATCTCAAACAATGCCAGTCCTCAGAACTGCTCTGATCAACTGTTTGACTAAAGTAGAGATGCAACCCTGTACAGAAAAAGGACTATGTTATAGATGTGATGTTAAATTCACTTGAGGATATAGATGCATCAAGAAAAATCTCTACCTATTATATGTGGACTCTCCACCCAAAACTAAAGATTGGGAAGATGTTCAGGATATAATAGATGATGTAGAAGAAGTTCAACCGATTGTGAAACTTGCTTCTCAGGAATATTAACCATACATCTCTCTCCATGCCTTAGTAGGAGTTACCACCCCACAAACCATGTGAGTCAAGGGTTACTTCAATAAATTACATCTCATAATACTCATTGATTCTAGTAGCACTCATAACATCATTGACCCTCAAATCCCCAAACAAGCTAATTATTCTGTCAATCCTTGTTCCAAATTTAATGTCATGATTGCCAATGGGGGCACATTACCTTGCAAAGGGAAGTGTCATAATGTGGATATCTCTATTGGAGATTATAACTTACACTCTAACATATTTTTCTTACCCTTAAGTGGATTTGATGTTATTTTAGGAGCCTAATGGTTATGCACACTTAGACCCATCTTATAGGATTTTGCTAATTCTTAGATGTAATCTTTAGACAATGGGAAAAAACACACATTGAAAGGATTACAATTAGGGTCTCTCAGCATCATAGGTTCATATCACATAGATAAACATTTTAATAATAATTCACACAACATCATTACCTAACTTCATTCCATTCAAATGCAACCATCAATAGTTTCCACTACTCCTAATCTATAAATTGTTATGCATAGGTATGTCAATGTCTTTACTGAACCTATGGGATTTCCACCTTCATAGATAGAGGACCACCATATTCATCTCCTTACTAGAAGCATTCCTCCCAATATCCATCCCTACCACTACCCATTTAAGTAAAAGACTAAGATCAAGATGCTCATTCAAGACTTACTAAAGTAAAGCATTATTTTCCCTAGTACCAGCGCATATTCTTTCCCAGTTCTCCTTGTTCCAAAATATATTGGTCATGGCACCTTTACATTTAATTTCATGCACTTAATCACATAAAAATCAATTATAAGTTTCCAATCCCTGTTATTGATGAGCTTCTTAATGAGCTTCATGGTTGGCATTTTTTCTCCAAGTTGGATCTCTACTCTAGATATCACTAGATCTAAATTCATAAGGATGATATTCCTAAGATAAATTTTTTCATGCATGATGGACACTATGTGTTTTTGGTCATGCCATTTGGCCTCACTAATGCTCCTTTAACATTCTAATCATTGATGAATTAAATAATCTAGCCCTACACGTAAAAAATCATTCTAGTCTTCTTTGATGATATCCTCATCTATAGTAAAACATGCTTTGAGCATCTCCATAATCTAGAAATCACAATGAAAATTATCTCTGACAATCATCTTTGTGAAAAATAGTCCAAATATTCTTTTGGATAGGTTTAAGTAGAGTATCTTGGGCATATTGTTTCATCCCAAGAGGTTCAAGTGGATCTTAAAAAAATGGCTACCACGACGAATTGACCTAAACCTTAGATGATCAAGAGCCTCTATAGTTTTTTAGGGATAAATGGATACTATCACAAGTTTTTTAAGGATTACAAGAAGATTATAGCTCCATCGATAACTATGTTGAAAAAGATGCTTTTACCTGGACATAAGCTGCTAAGTGTGCATTTGAATTTTTTTTTAAAGTTATGTGCACTACACCTATTCTAGTTATGCTAAATTTTTCCAAGACCTTCACTATCAAGAGAGATGATTTTGGTAATGGACTTGGTGTTGTTCTCCTCCAAGAAGGATGCCCATTGAATTCACCATCAAAGCCATTTTTGGTAACAATTTAGTATCCTCTACTTATGAGAAAGAAATTATGGCTAGTTTGCATGTAGTATAGATGTGGCAGCCATACCTACTTAGAAATCTTTTTTGCATAAAAAATTATCACCAAAGTCTAAAATATTTCTTAGAACAATGGGTATCTACCCCATCATAACAAAAATTATTTATTAAAATAATGGGTTATGACAATGAGATCACTTACAAGAAGGGTAAGGATGATACTATAGTTGATGCTTTGTCTCACATTTACAAACTAAGCCTTCCTTTTAGATATTTTCATGCCTATTCAAAATTGATTAGTCAAAAAATAATAGGGGTATGTCAGTGAATCCTCATTTTCTCAAATCATTCAAGAGTTGGCCACTAACCCTTCTACTATACTGTATTATTCTTGGGATGGTGCTTCTTTGTGATACAAGGGTCATCTAGTGCTCGCATAGAGCATAGATATTCAACAGATTACATTCTTTCAAATTTATGCATCTCCATTAGTAGGGTACTCAGGGTTCCTCAAAACTTATGAGTGGAAATGATGCAACTTATTTTGGAAGGGAACGAAAAAGTTAACTCAAAAAATGGTGGTTGAATGGGATACCTCTCAACACAAGGGTGAAACAACACTCATCCTTGGTTTGCTCAAACCCTTGCCCATCCCTACTAGGATTTAGACTAATATTTTTATATATTTCATTTATGGGCTCCCTAAACCTAGAGGGAAAATGATGATCTTGGTTTTGGTTGATCACCTCTCCAAATATAGTCATTTTTGTGTGCCCTCAACCATCCTTATACCGCTTCCATAATTGCATGAATTTTCTTAAACCAATTTTTTTTTCTTCATAGTATTCCTTCATCCATTTTCTTAGATCATACAACTTTCACCAGCCATTTTTGGACATAAATATTTCACCGCACTTGCACCTAACTGAAGATGAGTTAAGGATATCATCTCCAACTGGATGTGCAGACTAAAATTGTCAGCAAATGCTTAGAAACTTTTCTTCGTTGCTTCACCTCAAAATAAAAACATCAATGGGCCAATTGGCTCCCCCTCACTAAATGGTGGTACATTATCTCCTACCACACTTTAATGAAAATAATTCCATATGAAGTAGACTATGGTCAAGCACTACTAGTGCTCCTACCATACACCCCCATTAGTTCATCAGTTCAAGCAGTCGACATGATTCTCTGCACTTGGGATTAGATCTTCAACACCCTATAGGAAAATCTTCATTTGGCACAAAATTGAATGAAATAATACATTGATCAACACCAATTTAAGTGCATTTTTTAAGTAGGTGATATGGTATTTCTTTGCCTGTAGCCATACAAGAAATCCTCCCTAAAACTCAAAGGGTATTACAAGATAGTACGCAAGTTCTATGGGCGCTATAAGGTTATCAATAAGATTGGGTTGGTTTCTTATAATTTGAAGTTGCCACCTTCTTCCCAAGTTCACCCAGTATTTCATGTCTCTTATCTGAAGAAAGTTCTTGGCACACACATCAAAGAGTAGACTATTTTACCAAAACTTGATAATGAAGGGTCCATCTTTCTCGAGTCAAAGGAAATCTTAAATATTTGCACACTCCAACTTCACTCCCACTCCATCATAGAGGTTTTAATTTAGTGGCATGAAATGTAACTAGAGGATACAACATGGGAACCACTTTTTTAGATTCAACACCAATTCTCATATCTGAAGCTTTGAAGACAAAGTTTTTTTTAAGAGGGAGGGGATGTTAGGAACCCATGCTACCTTTTTTTTATTTTTTAGTGTAATATTTTCTATAGATGCATATGTTTTATAATTCATCCTATGAGCATTTTATTTTATCCCATATTCAATGGAAGTTGTAGTTACTTAAATTAGACTTAGTATATAAGTATGTGTCGAGGCCAAGGAAGGAATCCACAAATTTATTATATTAAGCTTGCCCCCTCAAAGAGTCGAGAAATTTTATAATTCAAGCATTGTAATTCGGTTCAATTTATTTGATTTAATGTATTGCTAGTTTCATAGCTGATTTCATGTATATGCAATTTTATACTAACTTCTTTAAGAAGGATCCTCTCAGAGTCACTTGACAGACCAACCCTTTTAACAACTCTCCTAAGGGGTTACCAATGCTCTAGGGTAAACACTCAATGTACCAAACACACATTTACAATTCTTCTTTCTTATAAATGGAAAGGTACGAAAATGCTAATGGACTCAGTAGGTCCTAGAGTTAAAGCCACAACTCTGATACGAAATGTAACAACCCTTCAAGTTGTACTTATAAAATGCAAATTTTTTTACTAGTAAAAAATTATTATTCAATCCACAGAATAAAATAATATGATATAACTAAATCATAACTAAAAATAATAGTACTTCTAACTCAAATACTGCATATAATATAAATCTTATACAACTTCACAAGAAAAAATACAATAAGACACAACTATAGTTGGTCTAACATTATAATATCTGCTAATAAAATATATAAGTATATATTATAAGTACATTCCTTCAGGTATATGGCCTAATATAATAATAGATACCAAACTCTATAGAGCCTGAGTCAATCAAACTCATATATCGCTAATAATCTCGAGTGTCATCTCCAAATAACACTGTAATGGAGGAGGGAGAGCATCATCTAGGTGATTTACCACACCAACCAAAGACTAAATATCTCCCACATAATTCCTTATCATGAAATGGCCCTTCCTACATGGATAGATAGATAGAATGGTGTGAAAATCTAGTAAAATGTTCTAGTACTTTGTATGCTATAAGATTTCTAAAAATATACAGTGTACCATAAATAAATTGATTCTAACAAGATATCGCACAGCATGAATATCAAATATATGAAAGACAATTTATATAACATTACTTTGATCAAAAATTTTACATAATCATTTTAGATCTATCAATTTATAACACACCACTTGATCGAACTATCTATTGGTAGTACTACATAGGCTAGTGAAATATGTCTCACTACCTATTAGTATCATCAATAAGTTTTCATATATATAATATAGTATATAATTCAAAGACTCATTATAGATTTCATTATTCTAGCAAAAATATGGCATAACATGCTAAACAATGAGAAAGTAAAATATACACATAATCGTCTACGTATAAATGAGTCTCACATTAAAATCAATGTCAAACTGGAAACAAGATCACTGTTTATACCACCCAGATAAATCACACATTAAACTATAGACTATTTTAATAAGATCCAAGTAACTACACCTGAAGACAACCCATACTATCTTAGTCTGGTGTTCTAAAACATGACTACTAGTTTTCCCAAAATTAGTCATACTAAGTAGTCATAGAAACATGGAAACTTATGTTCATATTCAAGCAAGCATAACTATAACAAAAAAATCATATAATTCATATAATTAGATCTTAACATTTGTTTTCACTATCAAGATTGCATGCACATCTAAATGATATTCTACTAAATGCTACAACACATATTATTCAATATGTATATAATTATGTAAGTGTGGGTCTAGATATAATAAATACAGTATGTACCATCAGAATATTTTTCATATTGTAAAACTCTATAATATCCCATATTGTCATCACTCTAACTTACTTCACTCCAAAGTGAACTAAAAGCAAAAACTTCAATAGCCTTAAATAACTAACTCATCTTCAGAACATGTAAATGCACCTTCAACTTAGAAGCACACAAGTATCTATCACAGGGTATACTGAGTATTGTTTTTGCAACCAAAAGCATCTTTAAGCTTAGAGCAGTCACTCACATTCAACACATCAAATAATAATGCTAAACCATATTATCATCCCCAATTATTTGTCATTTTGAAAGAAGACATGAATTCTTTATTCGTTGAAAATCAAACACTGTTATAAGACAACAATGAAAAGATTCAAGATTCAAGATTCGTATTCACAACCATAGACCCCAAGTTGCCCCTAAGCATACATTCAACTTATATAATTATCAAAAGAGCTATGTAAGTATCTTTTACATCCAAATTCGAACACAATGAATCAAAACCCAAAGAAGCACAAATTTCCGTTATAGCACAGCATACGGAACCAAGTCAAAATAAAATTTTGCCAAATATTCGATCTCGGATAAAAATAAATCATAATTATTTTTATTAAATGACTCAGCTATATTTTCTATTAAATTCAGCTAATTTAATATATTTAACTCAATGATTTTCCATTAAGAATTCAACTAAGTAAATATATTTAACCCAACACTCATCCATTTTGACTAGGCGTTTCCAATATATATATTCATTGTTTATATAAGTTTGACTTGGCTTTTCTAATTAAAGACACAAGCTTAATAGAATATTCACAGTATTTGATATATGATATAAAGCCTACGGATTTATTTTAACCACAGTGAGTTCAATTTAAGCTCAACGCTTTTATCTATATATACTCAGATTTTAATAAAACATTTCAATATTAAACTATGTGACTTGGCGTTATAATTTAGAACTCCATCCAAATTTGGAATCGCTGCCCAATAAAAATCTTGTTAATAACTAGATAAGATGCAGTCTTAACAATTGAAACTCAGGGTTAAAGAATAATAGCCCTGAATTTGAAATGTTGTTCATAGTTATAAGGCATTGCTCTAAATAGAAATATTACTCATACTTATAACCTCAGCGATCTATTTTATACATGCTCAGTACTTAGCATTGCATTTATGCCTGGTCATGTAATTAACATTTTCAAAAATTAAGTAATAATATAAATTTTCATCCTTTTATATGGTCAGCGACTTCAACAAAAAGTCCTAGCACTTAGAAAAGGACTTCTGCACTTTACATTCTATCCTTGGCTCATCCATTTAATTAATGATTTAGTTGACTCAATAAAAGACTTAGTTATTTCTTCATACACACAACATTATAATTATATATTGGTAATTCAAATAAAAAGGATCAACAAACTGTTTGACTCAATGGCGTTTCTAAACAGAGGGTGGGCTTGGCGTTTCAACTACATATATATTCAACTTCTCTAACTCCATTTTTCTTAGATTTCGTTTGTTGATTCGGCATTGAATTACTATGTACACAACATACTATTGAATATACACATATGGGTTCCATTTCCATAGCTACGATCTAGATTTAGTTGCATTAAAAATGGATTGTTTTGCATAGATGTTGTTGCTTAGTGAGTTCATAGTGCTATGAAATCTATAAGGAAAAGAACAAATATCACAAGCACCGCTCAAGAATATATTCAAGGAAAGCCAGATAAAGTTAACAAATGTCACCAAATGTAGGCAGAACCAACGTACCAAACTGAATATTTAAATACATTTGACTTGACAAAAAGTCTTCTGCTATTCAATTAATTTCAGCTATTTGATTCCCATAAATAGAGATTTAAATAAGATGCTTGGATGCTTTTCCTAACACCCTGGGTGATTTGACTTAATTACTGGTGTCTGTTGTTGAACTCAGATCTATTAATAAACATGCATGCAGGCCAAGATAATTTACACACAGCCATCTATATTCAATTCAATGATTTACTCACAAACTACGCTTAGATTACAAATCTAGCATTTTAATTTAATAATAGAGTGTATCATCTTAATAGCAAGGTGTTTCATTTTAATAGTAGGGTCTTTTGTCTATAGGAAGCATTCAAATTATAACTCAGTAAATAACTTATTATTTTCACTGGGCGATTTGCTATTTATTAAATTCAGCTAATAACACACAGTTAATTTTAGTGATTTAAACAGATGCCAATGACTAACTCAGCTCTTTCTATGTATGACTAGGCAATTTTGTTTTGATGTTTCATTAGTTAACTAAGTAGGTCAAATATAAATGAAAACAGTTTTATAATATTCTACTCAGATTTTATAATAAATATAGAACCATATTAAATTTGTACAAATAAAAGTAATTGCAGAACCTACCTCTGTAATGCTTTTTATTTGAAAAAGTAAAAATTGGTTACGTTTCTCTTGTCTCCGCCAAATCTTTCTCTTTTTCCTATCTACTATCGTCTTATATTTCATGTCTCATTATGTATCTCTTTAATTCTCCAAGTTCCTCCCTTGATTATAAAACAAACTTCTTCCTAAATTCTGCAATACCCCTTGATGCATGTAATTTCTTTATTTAGATTTTTCTCTTGCATGGCTCCTCTTATCTTTATCATATATGAAACATGATCTTGAAATAACTATGCCATCTTTTATTTATTCTTTACTCAATATTAACTTAAGTTCCCTCAATAATTAATTAGATCTTTATTTAGATTTTTCTCTTACATGCCTCCTCTTATCTTTATCATATATGAAACATTATCTTGAAATAACTATGCCATCTTTTATTTATTTTTCACTCAATATTAACTTAAGTTCCCTCAATAATTAATTATATCTCCATTTTCTATTTTCAAGTAAATCTTTGGATGTAAATTTAAGAATATCTTATCATAACTTTAAAATTTTTAAAAAAAAAAATTCCATGTAAATTATCCATTTTACTAATGAATAATTAAGTCATTTGATATCTTTTATTTACAATATATTCGTATTTACAAATAATAATATCTTTTTAGCAATTAATAATTTTTTTGATTTAAATTCAAAAATAAAATCAATTAGGAAAGAGATTTACTGTCTACTGAAATTATTTCCACACACACAAATTATCACAAGACATATGCATTATCATTTTTATGCAACTCACATTTAGAATCTATTGTGCATGTGTGTATCATCATTAGCATTTTTCACTTATATTTCTCTTAATTGCTCCATCTAGCTAACCCTCTCTAATGATGCTCTCCCTCATCAAACTCTGAGAGTAGGACCTATCATGCATCCACCTCATAACAAATAGATAGTTAGTCTGAGTCATCATATATATCAACCAATGATGATAACATAACAAATATACATCTTTAATGTATAAAATTATCAAAATATAAGTGTTACTCAATATATACTAATCAACATATCACTATCATAGATCAGTGTATGTCAAAGTACTCAAATCAAATCAATGATAATCAAATATTAACCATACTAATCCATGGATATATAAGTTATTAATTATATGGTGAAAGGATGTGACAGTACAAGTTTTCACAGATCTAATGATAGGTTTATAAGCTATACTCAATTTTTACATAGATTTATATTATGATACTTAGATTGGGGGCATCATTAATAGCATGATCATTCCCATATTCTATTTAGATACATAAATACAGTTTATTACAATGCAATCTAGAATCTATATGTTTATGTATCAGATTTGGGGGTATGTGTGCGACACATTATTTCCATATGTTTTGTTACACATTGATTGATAACATTGAATCTTAATTTCCATGCCATTCTATACATTGTATACACTTAACATCATATTATAACCTATCACTAGATTCATTATTTACTCCATCTACAATAATTGACATTCTTGAGTGGCTCAGATCTGCTTAATGTACTTGAGTAGCCACAATATTGACATACATACTTAGACACACTCACTTAGACATTTAATCACTTTGTATAGTTCAGTTTTAGCTACATCTACTACACATGTGTGTGAAATGATGGAGTCATATCCTAATTGAGTTCTTGATCCACTCACATGAGAGGGTTGGTTACACTATCAGTCTAATCTAAGCTATTCATAGGTCACGATCCATGAATAAGTGATGGGTAATGATGAATGAAAAAATGAATTGAGTTCTTGAGCCACCCACATATGAGGAATGAGCAAGCTATCAACTCAGTCAAATATATTGATTGATTAATCATAATACACACACACATTGGTTGTCACTATATGAATTTCTTCATGTACCCAATGAGGTGTATTTGTTCCTTTCTTATTTCCTATCATTTTACTCAATTTTACTTAGTTACTTGTTTATTGAGCATAGTCTTTGGTTTGTGATATCTCTTAAGTAAGGAATGATTTATTCGCTTTTATTTTTATGTCATGTATTAGATCATGCTTCACATACATAGAATCAATTTCACATACTCAGATTTCACTTCACATGCTTTACTTCATAGGTAAGTCTAGGTATGTTCTCTTTTCCTTTATCCTAATCATTTCACTTTGCTACATTTCTAGCTTAAAGGAGGGGCAAATGTAATCACCTAAAAGTGGTATTTGAATGACAAGAGTTCCACTTAAGAATACCTATCCCTAACTTAACCTTAGACCTATCCTAGAGCCTATTATCATACTTAACCAACTTTCATTCAAGTTAAAAGCATCCCTAACTAGCTCAAATGTAGTCTCAAACCCTCATTTCCTAATCCTAAACCTTTGTACCCAGTGTTACATTAGCTAGATATTAGTGCCACATTAAGGACACTAGAACCATGTGGTGCTAGTGTCTCCAAAGTGGTGCATATCTCCTTTACCCTAGCTTTCCCAAATAAATATATTTTTTTAAATTAAAAACCTCTTAAGGTGATCCTCAACATCTTTTATTATCCACACAAGCAACATAATACTACAAATACATGATTTATATCCCTATATCTACTAGATGGATATTAGATGCAAAATACCTATGTAAACATGAAACAAGTAGAGCAAAATCAAGGTGATCAATGCCTATTATACCATACTTTTGCATAATACCTTATACAACATATCTAAGATTATATTTAATAAATTTCCAATCTAAAGCACTCAAGGCCAATATCATACTAGAGCATCACTTTCACTTGCATCAACACATAACTGGGGAGAACTACATCAATCTTGATCTCCCCTCAGAGTATTGGTATGTATGTATTTGTCTTCACAATGAGGTGTTGAGTATGTCCAACCTATACTACTAAAGAACATACTTTTTAGCTCATACCCTACTTGAATGAAAGATTAGGGTTTGCATCATAAATCAATCAATTAAGGCATAATATAGTGTTCTAGAATTTAAGTGTAGGAACAGACCCCAAAAACTCAAATACAAGTGCACTTAGAAGTTTGGGATAGTCCTATACATAAGACATTAGTGCTAGTATCATTACACTAGATGCATATGGCACTACTATCCAAATATGATGCTACTATCTAGGAGGGATTTTAACATAGGTATCCAATTGATGACACTCAAACCTATTTCCATCTTAGTTTCTAACACTCGAATCATTTGTATCAAGTCTTTTCTAAATAAGTCTTTATTTTTACTATTTATTACTATTTTTAGAAATTCAAAGCTAGTAAATTTAGTAACAAATTAGTGGTTATTTTATGCATATCATTTCTCTAATTTAGTCTACTCAACCCTTTAATCAAACATAAGATTTACATAAGTTAAAACCCTAAAAGTTTAAATTAATGAAAAAAATATAGGAAATATGCATAAAATGATTTAATATGATGATAATATTTTCTTTACCATTGAATAATTCAAATTCTATAGCAACAAATCATATGAGTAAAAGGTAAGCAATAAGTTCATCAATTAAAGGATTACAAAAAATATCATTTGAAGTGACCTTGTACTTACTATTTGGAACCCTTTAATAAATAAATTTAATTATTTTTAACCATCATGCATGTTGTGTATTTTGATGGTAATTTTAGTGGTTTTAAGAGAATTGGTAATAGAGTAGGTGAAAATAGATTTTTTGTAAAAATAAGTTAATTGAGAAACATTGTCAAACATAGATTAAATTTAAGAAGCATGTTGATATAGGTAAGTAATTTTTTGAGAAAATATTGAAGCATTTAATATAACTATAAAATCAATGAAGTCATTTTGAGAACATAAATAAACATAAATAGTAGTCTAACAAATACAAAAAAGAAGAGAAATGGTTTCAGAGGTAAGATATGAAATTACCACATTATTAAGCATAGAAGGGGACCATATAGGTGTTTGATCCACAATATTTACAATCAAATATCGGTTATTCATATATAGTGTATATCATTAATTATAGGTTATTGACATACTATTTGGTGTTGGAGCTATTTCACTATACACAACATATCATATAATTCCTTAGGATTAACTTGAATAATTTTTTTTAATATATAAGGTCTTTAAGCTTTAAAATTTTCATCATGATGATCAATATTATTAGCATTATTAATTTTATATCATTTCAAAACATTATCATTAAAATTAATTGGAACATAATTTGACATAGATCATGCAATGATAGAAGGAACATAAAAATCACTAAGAGGTACTACTCTCTTTGTCAAGTAAGTTTTAGATTTAACAAAAGTATTTTCAATAAAATCAACATACTAATAATCTGATTTATTACTTTTCCTAGTATGTCTCTTACATCTAACAATTTTTGGTGGTAAAAGATGGAAAAATGTGTAACATGTAAATATGCCAAGGTTTGAATGATATGTAGGAAAAATAAATTATGGTTTACAAATAACACACAAGAAATAAAGATAATGATTGAAAATAAATACAAAAGGTCACATAAAAATTAGATCTAAAACAATGAAAGCAATATATAACTATGATGGTGTAATAGATCACATGTTAACTAGAATTATATATATATATATACACACACACACACACACACACTACATTTACCCATTAGCATTACAACTCACTAATCAAATATAATATAATATAATATTATAAATATATATATATATATATATATATATATATATATATATATATATATATATATATATATATATATATACACTAATACTACATTTAGCCATTAGCATTACAACTCACTAACGAAATATAATATAGTAAAAACACAAATTAGACCTTATTGGTATACCAAAAATTCAAAAATAAGCAATAAATATAAATATAAGGTTGTATAATAATATGTAATTTGTCACATACTTGGGGAACATAGGCAAATAGATAGCAAGAAATGGGTCCAGAGGGAGACACTAACAAAAGCCTAAAAATTTATATGAGAAGAGAAATATTTATGAAGTGATAGAAGGGTAAAGATGCTTCTCAACATGATATAAGCATAAAACTATAGATAGTTCTAGTAACTTTTAAGCTTTTCAATCCCTATATTCTTATATTATTTTCATGCTAAAGTGATTTGAAAACCTCTCTCTCACTTTTCCTTAATTCTACATAGATGTTTGGGAAAATTATCTCCTTATATGCATCCATAATAAATCATCACAACCCAATAATAAAATTGGGAAATTGATGAATCTATTATGTTATCCATTCGTTATTATTAAACTTCTAGTTTAAATAAATTTGAAAAAAAAAATTGATGCATCTTAGATATGAATTTTCATATGGAATCCCTAATCCTATATGAATTTTAATATTATAATGAGTAAGTGGAATAATAAAATAACTACCTTCAATCTTGATTCAAGTTTTTATATAAATTCTAAAATTCTATTTTATTATACTTCTTCAATACAATCTTAGCTCATGTTTTCTTTTTGTGTCTCACATCTTATCATTTCATTCATCACATGTCTTATATGTATTAATGTATATGTGCATTTATTAAATTTTCATAATAAAATTAGTACAAAATTGATATGAAAGATGAAACACAACTTTTAAGAAAGGTAATAGGAAAAAATATGATCTTGGTGACCCATAACCCTATAGTGTATGGTTTTATATAAAAACCCCCAAAATCATAGTAAAATATGAAGGGGTGAAATATAAAGAAAAAAGACAAAGGGAAAAATTAAAATTAAAATTAAAATTAAAATTAAAATATATTAAAGTTAAAATAGACTGGTAAATGCATTAATAATATCATAATATACATTAGTATATAAGAAACATACAAGTACCCTAAAATAATACAATTGAAAAACTAAAATTCTCCTTAAAATAAAGTTAGGTCTTTACACTAACAATTTATCTATTGATTACTTATTAATATATATTAGATAGTTTACTTAATATGAATATTCATGTTAAGTTATACACTTTCTCTTTAAATTATCATTCTAAATTTTAAATATAATATTAATATAATATTTTTAAAAATATATTAAAACAATACATTTGAAAAATCTAAACTACATTAAACATAAAATTAGGTGTCCACACTAATCGTTCATGTATTTATTACTTAAGAAGATATATTATATAATTTAACTGTAATCAATATATATTATATAATTTAAATGTAATCAATATACATTATATAATTTAACTTCATACAAGAATTCATATCCATTTATATAATATTTTTCTAACATATCATTAAAAAAACTCTAACCATAATATTAGCATGGGTTGGTTTTAATAGACACATAACATCATGTTTTACTTTATAAAAAATTAAAAAATAAAAATAAAAATTAAAATAAAAATTAAAAAAAAATCTAAAAATATTTGGTATTATCCAAGATTTATTGTTGTCTAAGATAGTTTTTCATTGTTACATCCATTTCCCTATTTTGCATCATGATTCTTGGATTTGGAACCACTATATTGTGTGTATAAGATCAATATTAATCATCTTCTATGTGTTATGTACATTGACCTTTTTTTTTAATATCTTTCTCATTTCCATCTTATTCTAAAAAGTCTTATTTTTTATATGTAATCTTCTATGTAGGTTATTAATACATTAAAGGATAGTGGGTTAAATGAATGGGAAACAATTTATTATTCTTGCTTTCAACCACACATACATATTAAATGAAATTGAAAAACTAAAATTATTTTTATTTATATTTTATTTGAAAATTCATAGATTACACATGCCACATATTCACTCACTCACTCACTCTCCCTCTCATTCTAACATAATATTAAAAAACTAAACATAATACTTTCATGGGATATACAATAATCTCTATTCATCTAAATTTTCTACCCAAGGACTCGTACTCTCTTAATGTAACAAAATTAATGAAATTAATACTTTCATTTTTATCAGTGTTGACAACATTGATGTTGGAATTGGCATTGATGTTATTAATATTATAATCTATCGTGAGAAATAGAGAATTTGAGAGTGAAGTTCAATTTACATGATATTTGTGTTGGATGTTGTGTCTTATCTAAAACAAATACTACATAAATTAACCTTTTAAAATATAAATTTATAATTTGATAAGTGAGTTTCTACATATAATTAAGTTTGCATCAAAATATAATAATACATCTCACTTTTTAACATAAATAGATTGCATATAATTTCAATTTCTTATTAAAATATATTGAATTTGGATCACTCATATTAATTAAACAAATATATTTTAAATTATATTTACAATGATATAATATATACATATTTTTTTATTTTTTTAATGAATTATTAAATATTTTTTAAATATTTTAAATTTTTTTTTGAGGTGACTACCCAGTAAAACAGTGTTATACTTTAATCTTACCCTTACACTTTATCATGTTTGTATTCTTTTCTATCAATTTGTTTTAGCTCAAATATTAATCAACATACATATTTAAATGTAAACTATATAATGCTAAACCTAATTGTCTAGTTATAATATATTCACTATTTTATTTATTATTATTTTATTCAAAAATAAAAGTAATAAATAAAATACTCTAAATAAATACAAAAACTTTACAGCGAACATAGGAAATCAATGAAAGCGATTTGATATTAAATTATCAAAGCTTTAAAAAACACAAAACTTAAAGGATATAAACTAATACGATAAAAAGATAAGAAAAATCTAATCGATTAATCAACCTCCTTTTAAACTCCATTAACTTAAAATATAAATATTGAGAAGCCATAATGTGATTGAAACTTTGCATGCACCATAATAAAAACAAATGTTCAAAGTAGTTGCCATATGAGATGCTGAAACAAATCTTTATCAGTCAGTGACCACTAAATTTATTATATATTTCCTCCTTATCGAACAAAGTTGTATTCAGTTATTACAAATGCATTCAAATTTTGGACTCTTTATTTAATCCCTTAGTTTCTATCGTATAAATTACTTGAAAACAAAGAAAACGACCATTAAATACATCAAAAACATGTGAATGGGTATAGGAATAAAATATCTCTTCACTACTGAAGAATAACCATCAAGAATACATAATTATTCAAAATCCGATCATAACTTATTTTTTATCCATCTTAAATAATTTAACTTATTTAAAAAATGATTATTTTATTTTTAATTTTAAATATTTTTTATTTTTTATAAAAATAAAAAAAATGAATTTGAAATATAAATTGATAAAATTAACCAAGTAATAGGTGAGTATAATTTATTTTATTGAAAAGTTAATTTTTATTATTATTATATTTTATATTATTAGTTATTTGTATGTTACATGTTTTGTTATATGAATTATTAGAATTACATAATTTGTAATAAAACCAATTTTAATATTTGAGTTTATATATTTTACGAATATAAAAACTTTTTATTTTATATTCAATATAATAAGAAAAATTATTTCAAAAATATTAAAACTTGATTAAACACACATTCAAGAAATTATATATATATATATATATATATATATATATATACTAAATGACAAATGAAAAATAAAATGAATATGCAAAATTTAATTAATATGCAAACTTGTATAATCCACAAAGTCAACTATGCTTTAACTAACATTAATGAGGCTTTGAATCATTAAAATGTTGAGATTGAAATGTTAAATTATACTATTTGCATTATTTTTTACACAGTCTAATTTTAATACATTTTTGTTACACATTTAATATTGTACAAAATGGAATCACAGATTACTTTATAACGTATTTAAACAATGTTGATATAGGTGTAATAGAATCATACACCTACTAATTTTATCTTGATGTGTTATATGATTTGTATAGAATATATGAAATAAACATAAAATTATGTAGAATGAAAATTTACATAAATAGGCTCATAAATCGAAGTGAAAATAACCTTTGAACCAACACATTTTTTATTCAATGGATATTCAAATGGTTAGATATATTAATACATATTTAATATATTAAAAAATAAAAATAAATATTTACATCTCAATAGAGAGTCATCTCTTCCATCATATTATATCTTGTTTTTTGAAAAAACCATTATTTTTTCATCACTTTGAACAATTAATTTAAAAAATAATATATATAATTGATCAAACTTTAAATTTAAAATTGTCAAATACCTTTAATAATATTCCTTCTCTTAAAACATTATTAATTTTGTAATACAAACTCATAGCCTAAATAGTAACTCTAGTCACCTCATATTAGAGGAAAATCAATTCCATGAGCTCTGTAACTGAGCAAGAATTTGAACGTCAAGCTTTTCAAGAATTCATGGCTCAATTCTTTTGCAATGCACTTATTTGGTTTGACCATCCCCACCCATCATCATCATTATTATGGTGGTTATTCTCTGTAGACAAATTCATGTGTATTGGAAATAGAAAACACGTCTTTGGTTATTATCTATATGCATTCAAATAGTTCTTTTTTGTATATCAGTCAACTCAATTAATTCATGAATGTTCCTATTCCCACCTATCGATTTTTAAAATTCCACGCGGTCTAACTCTTAACCTGTGATGACCTTGGAAGACACTGACGAGGCTCAGATCAATGAGAAGCATGCTGTGACTCAAATATGTGCAAAGTAATTGGTAAATGCCAACAACAATTCTTTGCCTACTGCTCCAGGGTATACAATTGACACACAAGATGTTGGATGGATTATGAAGTATGATGGTGGAGAGAGTTTCTTGGTTCGTGGTGGGTTAGAGCTGTGTGGAGAAGGGAAAGAGGATGAGTGATTCAAAGTAGACGCAACGAGAAGCGTTGATAGAAGGATTATAAAAGACGGGGTAATGCATCAAGGAGCAGGAGAAGCAATAGGGGAATACCCTTTTTTAACAAAGAAAGGAGCTAAAATATAGAAAAGCTTAAGACATACATTGACGCAGATTATACTACTACCAAACCAGTTCTGATCTATCTCATCCCTGTCACGTCACACCTTATTATGTTTTTCTTGCCGAAGAAGAGACTCAAGAAATGCTTGAGGGTGATGAATGGTTGTTCTCATTTACATATTTGTTAATCTTTGGCCTAAAGTTTATCATCTTCATGATGGATCTCAAAGTAGTGGCAGCCTCTCATGCAAGGTATGCTCGACGTATACCCTAGTTCAAAAAGACTTTTCATTGTAGTTTTTACATGCATTTAGGACAAAGAGAAAATTCAATCTATGATGTGGAGATTTGACGACCACCCTTTTGTGATGAAATTTTGGTTCCCAAACATGAACCCTCAAACTAAACCTTTCAACATAAGACTCATTTGGGTTTGCATCCACCATATTCCATTATAGTTTTAGTCCAACCTCTGCTATAAGGTAAAATGTAACTCCATATGTGAGTTTCAATAGGTTGACACCACCACATTCTTGTTTTCACATACAACCTACACAAGAATCCTAATTAACATTGATAATTCATAGGACCTTTCTAAAAATATTATCTTAATGTTGAAGACTGCTCTTAGACCAAACCCCTTGGCTATGAGGGCCTACCTTTCTAATGTCATGTTTTCTTCAATATTGACCATTTAACCAGAGATTGCAATCTCTCCAAAAGGAAGAAGGAAGCCACTTGGTAGAAGGATTGCCCTACCAATCATATTTTGTGGATAATGTTGAATACGAAGGGGATGAATTAGATTTTTAAAAAAAGGAAGATGCAATTGTAGTGGAGTAAGCAAAGGAAGTTTTTGAGGCAACCCCAAGCTCCCCATTTAGAGCTTCAAGTTCTCCCTCCAAAGAGAAATGCTTAAATCGAAATTGCAAGGAATCAAGTCAAATCAAGATAGATAATTTTTTCTCTCGTATTTCATCCCTAGATGAAAATAAGGGTTGGACTTTAACGCATAGGAACAAGAAAAGAAGTCTCAACAAATGCCTTGATTCAAAGACATTCCCTTACAAGGCATTAATAGAGGCAGTTTGTAGCACTACATTTTGGTTGGATCCTAAGGGGTAGTTAGTTGAAAGTAGTCATATTTTTGGATAATGGTTTGTTTTTGTTTTGTTTTGTTCTCTAAATTTTATGTGTTGGGTGTTGTATAGCCAATTTATTCCTTGTATATTTTTTTGTTGTGTTCTTAGGACTACTAGTAGAGGCATAGTTTCATAGCCTTCATTTTTTAATCTTTATCTCCATTATACAAAGCCCTAGAGCCTTTCAAAATTCATTTTTCCCTATATATAAAAAAACTACATAAAAAAATGAAATATATACCACTTATATCACATTTAAATTAAAATTATAGTAAAAAAAATATATAATAATAATTAGAAACAAAAAAATTGTGCATTGCACTATTTTAATATTATCCTACTTCAAACATGCTAACATGTTTTATTCATGCACCTACATGCTTTGCTCACAATACAAATAGTGAATACTTCAAACTTTGCTCACAATACAAATAGTGAATACTTCAAACTCAACTTTATTTAACCAAAAAAAATGAAAAACAAATAAATAAATAAAAGATAAACAAAATAAAAATATGAAAAAAACCCTTTTTATGTGTATTGTGTAAACCTGATTTTTTTTTTTTTTTGAAAAACACATAGCTTTCTTCAACATTTTAAAAATAAATTTAAAAAAATAAAAATAAAATAAAATAAAATAATGGCATCCCATGTGTTTAAACTCACTTGATATTTTGAGCAACATTAAAACTGTTGATATAATATTGGGAGGTTCTTTGAATACAAATAAAGTAAAGAGTGTTAAATACAAACATTTACCAATACATGTAGAAAAAATTATTTATAACTCGTTAATATATTTCTTAAATAATAATTTTTACTTAAGTTATGGTCGAAACAAAAAAAAAATCCCAAATTAGTAGAAAATTATTTCAACTAATTAAAAAAGAATTTTTCTATAAAATAAATTTAAAACAAATACATGCAACTAATTATGATTGAATTGTGATAGATAAAAAGATCAAAATTTCAACATTTTTTTTTCTAATTTTTTTAAACAAAAGAATTATTTATTACATAATTTCCTTCTTTGTTTGCTTCAAACACAAGGCTTTTCAGGGACACTAATCTGCATCTATTTCATGTGAAACACGTGGCTTTTTTTAACATTTTAATTAAAAGAAGATTTTTAAAAAATTACTTATTACATAATTTCCTTCTTTGTTTGCTTCAAACACAAGGCTTTTCAAGGACACTAATCTGCATCTATTTTATGTGAAACACGTGGCTTTTTTTAATATTTTAATTAAAAAAAGATGCATAAACATAAAAAAGTATTCATTATTAAAAAAAGTTGTACATTTCACTCATTCAACATTGAAAAACGATAATAATGAAAAAATACTACACAATATCAAAAATATCACCTATTATGTGTGTTAAACTCTTTAAATTTTTTGAGACACATTAAAAGCATTGCCATAATATACACACACCCATGAAATTCAAAACAAATAAAATTATTGAATACAAACAATTGCCAATAATTAATAAATAAATCAATTTTTTTTAAAATAAAAATTAATAGTTAAAAAATTCTCATATAATTAAAAAGTTTTTTCAACCAATTAAAAAACATTTTTAAAAAAATAAAAATAATTAATTATGATTCAAATTTTTTTAACTTTAATTTAAATATTAATGTCCACACGAAGCCCAGAATGACCTATGGACCGAAGAACATAAGACATGAGACCAGGTAATCTAAAAAGCACAAAGTTAAAAAAGCTATAAAATCGAATAATAAAAAGCTATAAAATCGCATAATAAAAAGCTAATCGATGAGTCAATCTCCTCCAAAATCCAAATAACTTCGTATAATAAAAAGCTGATTGGTCAATCTCCTCCACAAACCCATTAGCTTTAAATGGAAGTATTGCGAATTCATGATGCGATGGAAACTCTGAATGCGCCATAATAAAATAAATGTTCAGAGCAGTTGCCGTATAAGACGCTCAAACAAATCTTTATCAGTGACCACTAAGTTTAAGTTTTTATCAATCGTATCAACTTTGATGACATTGACGTTTGATTAAATTAAATTTGAGTCGCATAATACAAGGGAAGCTTCGCGCAAAACTAGGGGCTTCCACTAAATTTATATCAATCATATTAACTTCCATGACGTTGACACGAGAAGCTTCGGAATGCACTTCAATCTATCCTCCCTCATTCATTTATACAAGAGATAAATAGATGTTTAAGAAAGCTGAAAATATCGTATGAATTTTAATTGTCTAATCCCATGAAAAACCAAAATGCGTGTCCATTTTAGTTGTCGGAACGCACATGCTTTGGGTCTTTGTATTTAGCAGAACAGTGTTTAAAGGTTCGCTTTAGATATACAGACAGCAGCCTATTCAACCCTTTTTCTTGTCAATAGAAAACATATTCCCAAACTTTTCACACTTGTGACCCCTTATTCGAAAATATTTATAAAATATATCTTGCAGCCAAACCAATCCATCAAAGTTGAAATATTAGAAGTGTCGCGGATGTTCTTTGTCATACAAATTACTAATTAGTTTGAAAATGTTAATTATATTGTCAGGTTAGTGGCAAGGATAACTGTTAGACGGCCCTTGTTTCATAGTATATATTTTTATTTTAAAATTTTAATAAAAATTAAAAATGTAAAATGTAAAATTACAATTTAAATATATGTACTGGTCATTATGATTTTGAATGTTTTATATTGAAATATAAAGTAAATTATAGAAATCAGTTATTTGAAATGTATATGTGTCTTGTACAATATTAAAATTTTAATGTAATAAAAATTTATTATTATTAATAGAGGATAAATTTCTAATTTTATTTTAAACTTTAATTTCAACATAATGTAGTACATGTTGCATATTTTCTTTATGTTTGAATCTTTTTTACAATGCATACATACAAATTATAAGATGATTTGGAATACAAAATTAATAAATAGTAATGATGATTCTTTATTTTTTATGTTAATTTATAATATTATGATTAAATAATCAATCATTCAAATATATATAAGACAATATATTTATATTAATTCATCATGATATCCTTCAAGATTTTTAAAACAACTCAAGTTCAATTTCTAAATAAGCTTGAAGTTTACTAATGTTTGGGGTGAGGCCCTACATGCTAAGCATGCAACAATTATTGAACAATCTATTATTATAAGGTGGGGTTCAATGATGGAACATATTTGTGTGTACATCATTATCATCATCATCATCATCATCATCATCATTAATTGGTCTACATTGTAAAATGTGTAAACAAATATTTTACAACATTCTAATATTTTACCACTAACATTTTAATATATATTGTAGTTTGAACAAAGAGAAATTTAGAAAACATTATTTAATTAATTTTGTATTGGTTAGAGGATAAGGACAAGACTAATTTCCTAGATAAATTCAACTATTTTTTACACCAAAAAAAAAAAAAGCCATATCTCATTTTTCTAATCATTTTACCATGACATGACAAAATGATAACACCTCTCTCTCTCTCTCTCTCACTCTCTCTCACACTCACTCTCTCTCTCTCTCACTCTCACACACACACATAATGAAGTGTAAACAAAATGAGGTTTCAGTAACTCATATTATCTAAGTGGCCTCTACACAACAAATTTAACACTATAACAATCATTAGAACCATTTAAATATTTTTAAATTAGGCTAGATTATATATTGTGATTATATTTGGTAACCTTGTAGCCATGATTATTATGGATATATTACATAAATGATCCCTCTTATGATATATGACATCTCCATTATGCATGTACAATATTTAAACAAGAAATAATAATAAAATAATATTATATATTATTATTATTTAAGATAAAAATTAAAAAAATATGTCTATTTTTAAAGAAAAATAATATTTATCAATATGTGTATATGTAGGTGTATGTACGCATGCACAAACATGTGAATGTTTATATATATATATATGAATAAATTCAGTGTAATTTATTACATTATCTAATTCACACTTAATGTCATTTACTATGAATATATGGTAGAGAAATTAGAGGTCATGCCTCATTAATGTATTATTCATGATATAATTCATTATTCTAAGCAATAGTTCAAAGTTTATTTACTTTTTATTGATTTTAAATTGATGTAGGTCCTTTGTTCACCTTATTTTTATGGTCATCATTAATAATATCAACAAAAAATATTGTTCCTTGTTATAGTTATATACAAACTTGTTAATAATCATCTCTTGTAATTTCAATTGTGAATCCTATACTTTTCATACGCATATAATGTAATAAAAATATTAATATTATTATTTTTGTTACTATTATTATTTTAAATATTGGATTTGTAGTGAAATTGTTATTGATGTCATTAGAGTAGTAATTATTGACAATATAAATGAATAAAAACTCCCATTTCTAAGGAATATGCATAAAGACGAAGCTCACAAGTCTTCTTGTAGAGTAAAGAGCCTGGAAGTGGAGTTAAATTTTCATGGTATTTGTGTTGAATTTTGCCTCTTCTCTAAAATAAACATTGCAAAAGCTAAGACCTAGAATCACACTTAAATTTGAAACTAATGTCATATTAACATTAATTATTAGTGTCAAAATTTAACTTAGATTTAGTGAAGGAAATAAAGTAATATCTATTGTCACACTTAAATTAATACCTAGTATTATTATGATTAAAGTTGAGCCTAGTGTCACACATAACTTTATATATACTGTCAAAGTAAATTTAGAACTTATGTCACTTATAAAAGTTATGACAAAGTTTTTAGGAATACACATAGAGAATATGAAGAACTACAATCTATTATCTTTGATAAAATGCATAGAAAAATAAAATTACTTAATCAACCTACATTCAAATTGCACCCTAGCTTATAATATTTCATGGGTGTGTTTTTTCCTACATTAAATAGAAAACTTATGGGTTCAAATTTATTTGAATTACTAACCTCCTATTCACTAATAACACTATTTTAACAACTATTAATATTAACGTATATAATAGTACTAACATACAAAATATAAATTGAAATTTACATAATAAATATGATAACCCCCTCCACTCCTCCCCACCCAATCCAATGGGGTATAAAATAGTATATGGATCATATGACTATGAAGTCATCCAATAGTCTCTATCATATTTTTAACTAGTACATTTCACATCATAATACTAATCAATCAATGTTTTCTTACACATAATCCCACTATCTAATAAGTTGTGGTATGACTAATGAAAATGATAAATTCCCACCCATCCCATTTATCTATTTTATATTGTATTATAGTATAACATGATCAATGCCTACTCAACTACATCCATCCATATAAGGTTTCACATAGAACCCCATCTAGTGATTATCGTGTACTATGTATGGCACATTTACATAATGGCCAATAATGCTACTAAACATTTTATAAAAAATATAGTGCTATAAAATCACAAAACAAATCATACAATCATTTATGAATGAATGAAGGCCACACATTATCTTCCCCCCATATTAGGTGAGACATGAAAAGTCTTTTCAGTTATAAACCAAATCGAAACTATTTTATCTACTACTCATTAGGAATATAAATGAAATGAATACAAAAAATGAATAAAAGGACCATTAAAAATAAAAAGACACACACTTCTATTATGAAAAATGTTATTCAACCATTTTAATCTAAACTTCAAATGAATAGTTAATTAGAGAAGAGGAATTATACTCTAGCCTCCAATGGGTCATCCAACTTCCATTTTGAAACTTATTCTTTCTCAATCAAAATGATTTTAATGGACTTATAATAACTAACATGCTTATTTTTGAAATCTCAGGTGATAATTCTGATATAAGCATGACATACCATTAATAAAAAACCTCAAAGTTTAAGTTTCTACCAAAAATGCACTTGTTTATATGAAATGTACCGAAAATGCACTTGTTTATATGAAATGTCATTATTTAAGTACATGTTTCTCAAAAATTATATTTGGACCCTATAATGATGGAATTCACAAAATTCATTAATGTGTGTGTAATTTGTAAAAATTCACAACAAATTATATTATTTATTGTTACTCCACATTAAAAAATATATAGAAAAAATATTCCATTTTAAAAAATATTGAATTAAAAATAAATTTGATCAAAAAATATTATTGAATTGACTTGATATTTATACCTCCACACTTACAAATGTTCTTAAAAAAATCAACCAATTCATCTACATGCCTCTATAAGATATAAAATGAATAATTTCTATATAAAAATGACTTTTGTGAGACTTCAAAATTAAATATACATTTGTGCATGTAAAATATACTCACCCAAAAATTCACTCATGAATTTATTTAAAGTGAAAATTACATAGGACCCACCTTCACGTAACGAACTAAAAATATAAAATATTCATGAACGTCAAAATAATTCCAATATCATTAAAAAAATAATCATGCCATTATGAGATCATATCATTTTCATTCAATTTTCATTTCAATTTTCCATAAATATATGTACGTTACCTATTTGGAAGGGTTTGGAAGTGTTGATCATACAACTGCAATTAGAAGGCCAAATGTTTTTCTTAGAGCAATAGCACATAAATTTTTTTGGTCATGCCATTATTGTAACAAGGGATTTTGACCATATATCTACTATTTAATCATGGTGAAATGGCTTCACATTATTCATGGGTAGTAAAAATTTGTAATTAAACACCTCTGGTCCATGAAAATTTAGGTTTGGTAAATATTTCATTGCACATGAATGCATGTTTGCAAGCTTTAGGCTATAAAAAATATATTTTAATTTATTTATAAGGAAAGAAAATATAATTTTTAATATATAAAATCAAATTAAAATTTTTAAATTTATATCTTTTTTCAAAACAAAATTCTTGCTCTCTTCCCCTCGTTCACTTAGAAAACATGTTTCTGATATCATTTTTAAAAAAGCATATAAGAAATATGAAGAACTACATTCTATTATTATATTTAACAAAATGTATGAAAATATTAAATTTTAATGAACTCAAAAACTATCAAGACAATAAATTATCAATAAAAATAATAGTATTTTCATAATCCATTTATTGAGTATGTATAAATTTCTGGTTAAAACTGTGTCAAAAAATTTTAACCAATGTTTCAATTCACACTCTATGAACCATCATCAAAATGAGAGAATGAAAAATATCTCTCATCTTGATGATGGTTCATGGAGTGTGAACCAAAATATTGACTAAAAAAATTTGATATAGTTTTAATCAGAAATCCATACATACTCTTATTATCAATAGGGAAAGATTATGAAAACAATAACTTGTATTGATTCGTATTCAATGACTTAAAATAATTACAACCCAACCCATGCTTAAATAAGATTCAACTTAGAATTTAGAGTTGACATACAAAATTTGAAAAAAAACTATAAATCTAAAAAAAAAAACTTCTATTTTTAACAACTATTAATTTTTGTAAGTTTTGCATACAAGCACACACAACTCTAAAAATCTCTTGAAATACTCTAAACACTAAAATTATCCTATGAGATAAAATTCACTGATGTTTACGTCCATTTCTAAAAATATACAATTTTTAAAAATAGAAAATTCTCAAAAAAGTCATTAAATGGTAATTTCAGACCCTCATATGTTCACATATGGCCTCCAAGAAATATAAAAAAATAACTGTAAGTGGATAGAGCTCAATCATAACTATAAGTTATTGCATACGAATTTTTTTGAAATAGTAATTTTAACACGTAGAAGAGCTCAAATGAAATTATAAATCAAAAGTTATGACCTCCAAAAATTTAATCATTTTTTTCCACAAATTATTTAATCAACTTACATTTACATAATCTCCCAGCTTATAATTTTTCATGAAATTAATTTTTCCTATCATAAATAACCAACTTATAAATTCAAACTCTTTTAACTCACTAACTTCCTATTTACTAAAAACATATATACTAGTACTAACACTATTAATAACATACAAACATATAGTTAGCTTTAGATCATAAATCCAACAAAATTCAACACTAATGTTACTTACAAGCTATGTTTGTATGTAACATTAGGGAAACGTTATAATGATGTTAGGTTTGACTTTATCCTATCCTATTAGGAATAGCCATAACTTACCAATACAACTTTAAATCTTAAAATTTAAAAATAAAATTTTGTCTTTGAAAATATTTTGTTCGGAAACATAAATTTTATTTTAGGCAAACATTAATTCCAACTTATTTTAGTCAAATTAATTTAGTGTGATGAGAAATCCATTGGTTAAATCCTAACTGTGGGGAATATTTTGGCAATCTCCAAGGGAGCTTTCCTATTAACCGTCGGATCTAGTTGCCTTTATCTATTTTGTCTGAAGTAAGTATCTAGGTGCCTTTATCTATTTTTCATCGAGTAAGTAAAATAGACTATATAATCTTTGTAAGTCTATTTATATTTTTTCATCATGATATTAATAAATAAAACCCTTTATTCAAGTCCTCCATTTTATTTTATTATTACCATACTTGCTTCAAGATGCTCTTCGTTTCCTCCCGTGTCCTTCCAATTTCCAAAGGTAGCATACAATATCATTTCAAGGCCCATATTTAACGCTTTAATATGAATTTATGTTTTTTTCCCCATTTTTCATCATTCCATGTCATCATTTCCCTTGTTTTAATTATATCGTTTTGGATTTAAATTGCTTCATTTGTATTAGTCGATGCACATCTGCCATTTTACTTATACGATCAAGCATACACTATCTCTATTGTTTGAATTATCCCACGTGTTCATGTTAATTTTTCACCTTAATCTTATCTTGTATCTTTCCTTGGAATTTGTTACTACCATATCTTCATATAATCTATGTTCTTTTATTAGACTAGAAGGTGAAGATGAATATTTTATGAATCACATTTTAAGAACAATAGGCCTGAATTCATTTGTTTATTACAATTAACATACTAATATTGTTAATTAACATATTAATATTGTTATGGAAGAAAAAAATCTTATCATATTTTTAATGATAAATCATGTCTTTTGTACATACCAATTACACATCCAACACGTTTTTCCTCCTCATTCCCCACTCTTTGCTTTAAAATTAAAATAAAATGATATATTCATATGCTATTGTATATCCTAAATAGTATAAAATAAACTCCATATCATCTTTTTCCTACCTTTGAGGATGCACTTCCTATGTTTAGGCCCATCACTCATGTCTTTGCTAAGAATAATACTCACCATCATTTTTTCAGACATAGCTTTAATGTTCATGTAGATGATTTAGATCCTAATCTAGGATTTATATATGTAAGCATGGTGGGGCCCCTGTTTTTTTTTAAAATATCCTAAAAACATAACGATAGATTCATGGGAATGAAGGTCTCATTGATATTGTAGTCATCCTTGATGGACGAACTCTATGTATGAACCAACTAATGGATATGTGCTTAAATGCCTCATTTTCTCATGTGGTTTTGTATGCATTCTTTTCCAAATAAAAATAACATATATTTTGTATGAATCACGTTATGTTTCTTAAACCATTCATTATTATTGTGTACTTATTGAATTAAAGACTCATTTAAAAATCTAAGAAATAGGAGAAATCTTCCTTCGTTTCTTTATTTTCTTGTTCATAATTTTTTTTGTAAGATTTTATTTTAGCTCCACCTTTATAATTTAAGGGTTTCTTTATATTTATCTCATATATATATATATATATATATATATATATATATATATATATATATATATATATATATATATACATTTTAAAGATATTATTAAAAGGATGAGGGTTTTAGTAAATTTTTATTTTCTTCTTTTAAACTCTTTTTTGATATATTATGTATTTTAATTTTAAAGCATTTTATTTATGGAGTAGGATTCACAACGTTTATATATGACTATTATTATATAATAAAAATATCAAAAAGAAATAAACAACTAAGAATCCTAATATCAAAGAATACACATAAAAATAAAAATGAATTAATACATAGTAGTTTTGAGCACATTATGATACAATAAATTAAATGTCAAGATAAAAAACTATAAAATGGACCTAATTAAATAAATTAGTTAACTATCAAATAGATATAACTATCTTTTTTATTTATTTATGACATTGATATTAATCAATGATCAATTTCATGCTTAAAACAACTAAGTGCAACAAGAGGAACAATAACAACAAAATTGGGTTCTTAATCCCTTTAGAAACTCATTATTATAGATAATACTTATTTATAGTGACTTTTTCCTCTTTATTTTCCTTCTAATTTGAACTAAATAATTGTTTGAGTTTTTATTTTGAAAATTTTGAATAATATTCATGTTTTAATGTAAAAACAATTAGTAAATCCTTTACACAAGTATCTAAGAACCTTGAATTTTTATGTCATCCATTTCTTAAGGAAACCTTCATGTTTCCTTTCTTCTAATTACTATAATAAAATCTCAAAACTTTTTTGTTAATGTACCCATCCTTTAAATCTAGTGTCATATATCCCTCATTGTTATTTATTATTTATTTTGAAAACACTTCCCTTACATAAAATAACTCAATTTTAAACTATTCCTCATATATAATACTATAATAATTATCACTATATCCTCATCTCTAATATTATAGTAATTATCACTACATCCAGAGAAATAATAATCAGTCTAGACTCTATAAACTCTACAAATAAATCATTAGTCTTCATCATAATATTCAAAAGGTGGCTCCAACTTAGGTACAAAATTTTTTTCCACAAAGATATCTTCTATTTTTCTCATGTGCATGTCATCTCTTAAATTGGAGAGAAAGGTATAAGCCTTTTTTGTGTTTGCATTTTTGCCTTTTGAAATATACGATGGATTTTTAAATAATATAACATTGTCATACTACGATGTCTCTCCAAGAATTACATACCACATTTGTTCCTTATGAGGGACGAGGGTTTCACCTTCTACAAATGAAAATCCAAAAACTACTTCTATTTCACTAAACAAGCCATCGATGTCTTCTACCGATATACATTACTTTAGTCTTGTTCCTCTATTGATATATGAAAAGTTATTTTGGAAAATATGCTTTATGATTTGTCCCATCATTTATTCAGGCCTAATTTCTAAGGGAAGAATCCTCAACATCTCCAAACTCTTCAAAATATTTAAAAATGAGAGCCCTGTAGTGCCTAATTTCTAATTTTTCTTGTTAAATTGCATTGTTTTGTTTTGTTTTTTGTTTTTGGTTTTTGGTTTTTGGTTTTTTTTTTGTTTTTTTTGTTTTTTTTTTTTTTTTTACATTGTTATATGATTACACTAATATCACGTTGTTTAATATTACAAATACATATAATTAATTCATATGATATGTCGATAGGATGCGATTATTCTAATATTCTTATATACGTATTATATGTTTATACATTTTATTTTATATTATTGTAATTTATGTTTTTCATTTATCATAAGATAGATTAGTTTTATGTGTGTATTGAAGTATAAGATAATTAAAAAATGAAGTGAGGGAACTTGAGCTGCATTAAACATCTATTAATGATTTTTTTCTCATATAATGTTAAATGTGTTACTATGTTTCTTAGACTTATTTGATTTATTGAACTTGTTGTAATTCTAAATTTTATAAGTTTTCAATCTATTTATTATTATTATTTCCAACTTTTTCCCAAGTCCCATTTAGAAATATTTATAAAAACATGATTAAAAAAAAAAAAAATAGATTCATTAATGAATGATCATTTGAAAAAAATATTTTTTAGAAGGATTTAAATGAATGGGTGGTTGTTGCTCAAGTTTTGGATTTATTATATGTTTAAATAGGCTTTAAAAATTATTAGATGGATTAAAGAGAATATCTTATGAACCTTTAGGAAACTAGATTACTTTTAGACACTATTCAATACCTTCGTTGAAGAGAGAGTAAATGAAGTGTAAGAGGAGTCAATGGAAGTAAAAGAGGTACATCATGTCCATGTGTGGTTTGTAGGAAATATATATTTATAGGAAAACATTTATTAGTGAAGATGATTTGAAAGGAAATTCTTCGCAGATGAGAGTGACACATGCCGAAGTTTCAATTTGGTAAAATTTTGGAAATAATTTTAATAAGTATGATAGCTATTAACTTGTGAGGGACTTATTTTTTCATTATTTTTATTCCATCCTAAATGGTTAGCCTTTAGTTCTTCTTACACTACCGTAATTTATATTTGGTTAGAAGGTGAATATTATATTTGCGTTTGAGGGAAGTAGTTTAAAGGATAGCTACGTTATTTTTGCCGGTGGACATTAAGATGTCCTAGTCATGGAATCCTCCCCTACTTGGATTTTATTACCATTTTTGTATTTGCACGTCTTATTTATTTGTTGTAAAAAAAAATTGTGTGTAATCATGCCATTTCGAGTCTCGTCACCTTATATATTATGGAATAATTTAAAGATTTTAAATATCTGCTATGTTACACTTTTTACGTAGTTTGTAAATATGTTTAAAACCCTTTTGGTGGTTTATTCTTGATATTTGGTTTCGAGAGTGGCAAGGTCTTACTTTCACTTACACCTAACTTTTGTGTATATGTTTATTAGATAATATTATTTAACTTAATTTTTAAGTGTAGGGTTTGGATAAATTAAATAATTTTTTATTATGGAAATGTAATTAGTGTTTTTGATTGTTGTTGAGTAAGAAGATGTCATGTCCCCTTTTTCATGGGCATTGACAGTCTTGGTGATTAGCCTATTATGCGACCTTCGTAGGCTAATAGGATGGATAGAGGGTCATAATGGAGCTTGGCTTGACTTTGATTCACAGGATTTCTACATTTGATTTTCATTTGGGCTCTTTCAGACACATTTGGTCTGAGCTCCTACTTTTTAGGGATATTTGATATGTAGCGGAGCACCTTTATTTTGGTATGGTCATGTGCAGAATCACTCCCTGATTCACTAGCTTCAATCGGTTCGAGGATCCGACATGTATTGAGGGAGATATTAATATTTGATTGATTTAATCAAATATTAATTATTTAGCCTAATTTTAATTAGAAACCCTAATTCTAATTTAAGAAACCCTAATTAGGGCAAGCATATCTTTTTGAGGGTATAAGGGTTTCTCATGGAGGCCATTATTCATGTATGCTATTGATTATTGATATTGATTTTGAGAATTTCTTCTGTGAAGACTGAGCCTAGGGTTCAAGGATTCCATTTGCATTGGAGAACGTTCCCTCTTCAGTGTGTGCAATTAAGAGGTTGTGGAATATCAGCTGATATATTGCCAAAGTGAGAGATAGCTTCATCCAGAAGTTATCACAGAATTTCAGGTTTGAAAGATAACTTCACACAGAAGTTATTACAGATATTCTACGTATTTCTTTATTCTTGTTTTGATTCAATAAATTATACAGCTAGAGATCTTCTGTGCTAGAAAAGTATATTTCCAGATCAGGGGTTGAAAACAGGGAAGTTGTGCTTAAGTGGCGGCTGTACAGAGTCCGTACAAGTTCATACAGATTAGTGCAGGAACCGACCTCGGCAGACAGAGGGATCCCAGTGACCGACATCGGTCGACTGAAGACCGACGTCGACAGAAAGCCGACCGATAGAGACCAACGTCGGCGAGATATCGACCGACGACGGCGCCTGTGTGTCGACACAGAAGGGCCGAGACCTTCCAGAATTCAATTTTCACTTCCAGTTTTGATAAGCCAGGGTTTTTAAGACTGTATTTCATATTTATATGTATGAGAAAGGACTGCAATTGTAATATTCTGACATGAATGATAAGATCTGTGATTTGTTTATGCATACTTGAATCTATTCTGCAGTTGTATCTGTGATCAGAGCTTTATGAGTTTATATATTCCCTGTTTGAAAGGGGATATTACAGTGGTATCAGAGCATTTGTAGGAAAAAAAGAAGCCCCTAAGTAAGGGACATCACAGGCTCTGATACCCTACGAAGGTCGCATAATAGGCTAATCACCAAGACTGTCAATGTCCATGAAAAAGGGGACATGACAATCCGCCCCTCCAAAAATTGCTTGTCCCCAAGCAATCTCGGAACAATGAACTACTCGATCCACCTGGATCCCAAATGTAGTTATGCTCTACACTGCTGTGAATCAATGCAAGTACCTGCAACATCAGCAGAAGTAGAACAAAGAAAGACTCATAATCAAACTGGCGCATGAAACTCCAACCTCCAAGATTACAAATACCATAGTCAAGAGCACATGAGAAACACACTCTCAAAACATCATAATCCAAGTAGAATGGACAATTCCAACTGCCAATTCCATCTGCAAGAGATGGTGCCAATCCATCCCATAACTGATCTCTCTGTAAAGGTGGCACAACCAACTGTACCACACTATCATCTGTATGAGAATAATCAATATGGAGATTCAACTCCACTGGTATCCCAAACTCCTCAGAATCAGGTACTCCCAAGCCCTGAATATATGTGTTAGCCTCAACAACATGCTCCTCATCAGCAGCTACAAAAACATACTCATCACCAATACTCAATGTACTAACCTCTGAGTATACCTCCACACTCTGAATGCAAGCATCAGGCTCATCCTCACTATCTAACACCTGTGCTGAACTCACCTGAAGAAAAAGCTCATCCACAATGTCCTCAACTACCCCTACCTGTGAAGATAATGCAGATAAATCATTACCTGAAGATGTGTTAATATCTCCCTGTACTGGATCAGCATAACTATCAAACTCATCATGTAAGTGGCTGCATGTCATAGGGAAAGCACTACGATCCTTAGGCCTATTAATTAAACTCTTTAACCACATACAAGCTCTAGGTGAGACATTTTTCCCTTTTGTCCAGACATACCATAAATCTTCTGCCAAAAGTTTAGAGATTTTATCCTCCTCCTCAAACAAGATTGTGAACATGATAGAGTGCATGGATGCTAATACATCACTGGAATGAAACTCATCTAAAATATTCCAAAATATTTTAAACATAGTGCGAATGCCACCAATACATCCTACTAACATCATAATGTTTTCAAATCCATACCTTGCAAAAGTGTCAAGTAATCTCGCCCTCTTTGAGAAATGAGAGTCTCTAATGTCATCCAACTTTTCAAAGCTTTTCACCATGGCATGAAGTACCTCTCTCATAATCCGATCATCATAAAAATTAAAGCCAGCTATTATTCTCATGATTTCACTAATATAAGAGAGAGTTGCAAGTCTTACCACCTCATCATGATGTCTCAATAATCGGTGCTTCACCAAAGAATCAAACGCTAGAGATAACACTGTTTGTATCTCATAAGAATTTGACTGCTCAACCTTGCTTAAATAAATTTCTAACTCCTCCAGAGTTTGTAGAAGGTCATCTGCTTGCTGTAATGGATTTTCTAACTTCTCCTTTGCATTGTGCACTCTTTCTTCCAAATCTTTGACACCTGTTAGCGCCATGCTGATACCCAAACTACCCAATAGGATGGCAAGACATTAGCTCTGATACCACTGTGATGTCCCTTACTTAGGGGCTTCTTTTTTTCCTACAAATGCTCTAATACCACTGTAATATCCCCTTTCAAATAGGGAATATATAAACTCATAAAGCTCTGATCACAGATACAACTACAGAATAGATTCAAGTATACATAAACAAATCACAGATCTTATCATTCATGTCAGACTATTACAATTGCAGTCCTTTCTCATGCATATAAATATGAAATACAGTCTTAAAAACCCTGGCTTATCAAAACTGGAAGTGAAAATTGAATTTTTGAAGGTCTCGGCCCTTTTGTGTCGACACACAGGCACCGTCGTCGGTCGATATCTCACCGACGTCGATCTCTGTCGGTCGGCTTTCTGCCGACGTTGGTCTTCAGTCGACTGATGTCGGTCACTGGGATCCCTCTGTCTGCCGAGGTCGGTTCCTGCACTGATCTATACGAACCTGTACGGACTCTGTATGGCCGCCACTTAAGCACAACTTCCCTGTTTTCAACCCCTGATCTGGAAATATACTTTTCTAGCATAGAAGATCTCTAGCTGTATAATTTATTGAATCAAAACAAGAATAAAGAAATACCTGGAATATCTGTAATAACTTCTGTGTGAAGTTATCTCTCAAACCTAAAATTTTGTGATAACTTCTGGATGAAGCTATCTCTCACTTTGGCAATATATAAGCTGATATTCCATAGCCTCTTAATTGCACACACTGAAGAGGGAACGTTCTCCAATGCAGATGGAATCCTTGAACCCTAGGCTTAGTCTTCACAGAAAAAATTCTCAAAATCAATATCAATAATCAATAGCATACATGAATAATGGCCTCCATGAGAAACCCTTATACCCTCAAAAAGATATGCTTGCCCTAATTAGGGTTTCTTAAATTAGAATTAGGGTTTCTAATTAAAATTAGGCTAAATAATTAATATTTGATTAAATCAATCAAATATTAATATCTCCCTCAATACATGTCGGATCCTCGAACCGATTGAAGCTAGTGAATCAGGGAGTGATTCCGCACATGACCATACCAAAATAAAGGCGCTCCGCTACATATCAAATATCCCTAAAAAGTAGGAGCTCAGACCAAATGTGTCTGAAAGAGCCCAAATGAAAATCAAATGTAGAAATCTTGTGAATTAAAGTCAAGCCAAGCTCCATTATGACCCTCTATCCATCCTATTAGCCTACGAAGGTCGCATAATAGGCTAATCACCAAGACTGTCAATGTCCATGAAAAAGGGGACATGACAGAAGAGTTTTTTATTGTTTAAATCTTTTGTGTTGATTAGGTTTGTAAAGAGATCTTCTTTATGTTAATTATAGTTTTAATATATTAATACAACAGTGGTTGTGTTCATCTGAATGTGTAGTTGATTGAATCTTACATCATTTCTTTAGATTATCTCATGTTATTATCTTGCAAGCATTTGGGGTGGTTATGTAATGATATGGGCTGAGATTTACTAGATCAAGGGTGTTTGGGGAAACATTCTAATGATGGAAAATGGATGTGAGGTGAGACCCTCCTTGATTCAGTCTTATAGATTATTTTATAACATGAGTTTAGAGATTATATCTCATTTAATCTCATTGGCAATATTTTTCACTTTCAGAATCTATGTAAAAATTAATTTGTTTCACTTTTTAAGTGTAGATAAAGATATATTAAAATATATATTTAGTTGAGCTTGTCAGCATTGTGACACTTTCCTTGAACCCTTGAAAGGAGAAAAATAAATTATAAATTATGGACTATATTATTTAATGGATTGATTTAATTGTAAATTTTATTTATAAATATATATATTTTTTTATTAACATGGTATTACACAAAAAATAGATCAATTTTTTCTTTAATCATTTAGAACAATTTGCAAACCTTTAGGCCCTTTAAGACTAGTTTACTCTAATTTTTTTTTAAATCACTTAAATATTAAAATTTTAATTTTATTACATAATAGAATATTCCATGATTATGTAGCATTTCACATAAGCATCTTAGGATCCACAATTCAATTTTAATGGTTATTTTAAAGATGAAACTACTGTCTACCCCTAAACCATGAGAAAAGTAGCCTAACATCTATAAATTTTCAAACACAATTTTTGAGATAGAATATATATATATATATATATATATATATATATATATATATATATATATATATATATATATATATATATATATATTGGATTCAGTAAATCATATATATAATTATAATTTACTGAATCCATAAAAAATATTTAAAAATTGATTTATTTATATTTTATAGTGATTTTTTGAAAATTTAACTTTTATAGGGTCATTTTTAATTAGACATGTCCTAGAAGTGTAAGACAATACCTTACTTGTAAATCAAGTGATAACTTTAAGAGACAGTAATCCATGTCACTAAAATGTGTGGTTTAATTACCTATGTGGATTGGAAATTTTATTTGGGAAAATTCACTTTTTTGATTTGGCATTCTAATCTTAAACCTAACCACCTCATATGACTAGTGAGCAGAGGATTGAAGCACGATCAATATTAACATTGATGCAGGCTATTGAATAGTGTATTAATAAAACTTAATCCAAAAAATATATTTAAAAATTGATTTATTTATATTTTATAGTGATTTTTTGAAAATTTAACTTTTATAGGGTCATTTTTAATTAGACATGTCCTAGAAGTGTAAGACAATACCTTACTTGTAAATCAAGTGACAAATTTAAGAGACAGTAATCCATTTCACTAAAATGTTTGGTTTAATTACCTATGTGGATTGGAAATTTTATTTGGGAAAATTCACTTTTTGATTTGGCATTCTAATCTTAAACCTAACCACCTCATATGACTAGTGAGCAGAGGATTGAAGCACGGTCAATATTAACATTGATGCAGGCTATTGAATAGTGTATTAATAAAACTTAATCCAAAAAAATATTTAAAAATTGATTTATTTATATTTTATAGTGATTTTTTGAAAATTTAACTTTTATAGGGTCATTTTTAATTAGACATGTCCTAGAAGTGTAAGACAATACCTTACTTGTAAATCAAGTGACAAATTTAAGAGACAGTAATCCATTTCACTAAAATGTGTGGTTTAATTACCTATGTGGATTGGAAATTTTATTTGGGAAAATTCACTTTTTGATTTGGCATTCTAATCTTAAACCTAACCACCTCATATGACTAGTGAGTAGAGAATTGAAGCACGGTCAATATTAACATTGATGCAGGCTATTGAATAGTCTATTAATAAAACTTAATCCAAAAAATATATTTAAAAATTGATTTATATATATTTTATAGTGATTTTTTGAAAATTTAACTTTTATAGGGTCATTTTTAATTAGACATGTCCTAGAAGTGTAAGACAATACCTTACTTGTAAATCAAGCGGCAACTTTAAGAGAGAGTAATCCATGTCACTAAAATGTGTGGTTTAATTACTTATGTGGATTGGAAATTTTATTTGGGAAAATTCACTTTTTGATTTGGCATTCTAATCTTAAACCTAACCACCTCATATGACTAGTGAGCAGAGGATTGAAGCACGATCAATATTAACATTGATGCAGGCTATTGAATAGTGTATTAATAAAAATCATTTGGCTCTCTTAATGGTTTTTAATATATTTATTTGGTAATAAAAACTTACTATTGTTAATATATTATGAATTTCCCTATTCTCTAAAAATTATTAAAACTAAAACTTTACCAAGTCATCTACAAATTTTTGGTTCGATCTTTTGAAGTGGTTAGAAAGACCAAGGGTACGTTGACTCAAAATAGAATCCAATTTTTTTCCTTATTTGTCAAGGTATAATTTATTGGGTCTTTATTTCATAGATTACATGTTTTTCAAAGATATCCTATTTAATACCTTTTTGGGATCTTGGAATCCCCGGGATCAGTTAAAACCAAACAAGAACCCCTTTACATTTCTAGCCCTATGATATGAAACTATTTTTAAATCCTAAGACTTAAAATAATTATTACTTTATTTTTGACTTTAAAATAGACAACAATTAATGGTTCTGAAGAAGTTTGAATCTCCTTAGTATTGTTTCACAAATTATGAGAGCCTAAGATCCTTTCAAAGCCTTATGAGAATATGGGTAGTTTTATTATGAACCCAAAAAAGTATATATTAAAATATAAATGCAAAATTTAAATTAAATTAAATGTGAAAAAAGCTTGGATCCCTTATTACTGATGGTTGATCAGTAGTGAAAAAGTTGGAAAGGGATTATTATGGACAATTCATTTTACAAGTATTCCTTCCCCTTTACTAAATTTGAGAGCGAACTTGGAAAGTAGAGATTAAATTTTTATTTATTCCCATAAAGATTTATATAGTTTTCTCATCCTCTTATAATATGATATTTATGATAGAAGAGATATTTACACGCAGAAAGTGAGAAGCTAACTTTGTACATTCAAATATCCAAGGTCACGAAGAGACAAAAAAAGGAGGAATAATATGATGGTGAGGATATTTATCCTGTTGATTTTGTTAAGGTGATTAAATAAGCTAAGATAGAAGAGCTCATTGGTTTGGATGAGATACATGTATAGGGTTTTAGGCAATGAATGGTAATCATTGGTCATGATTAAAAATGCATCTAAATTGCATTAAAGTTATCACTGGGGAAAGTAAACTACAGTGTGATAATAATCCAATAATATACTAAATTTAAAATAATTAGATAGTGTAATTCTTTGTTTATGTTGGGTTATTTGAATGGGTTGAAGTGAGGCTTACTCTAGGTATTTAATTAGATCTATCAGGTTGGGATTGCCTAGATAATATCATCAATGACTAAATGTAACAACCAAATGTTTTTGATAATAATACCAAGATTAAAATAATATGGTACAAGTTTTTCAATCATAATTAAGCATAAAAATGTAATGAAATCCATAACTATGTCATAGCCAACATAAGAAACAGACAATGTCCATAAATTAACAATGAGTTTGTTGTCCACATTAGATGGCTTCTCAGGATATAACTAGGTTATGGTGAAGGAATATAAGAGAACCAAGACTGCATTTACAATGCCTTAGGGTATTTATTTGTATATGAGGAGGCCTTTCAGGTCAATGAATGTTGGTGTAACATTTTAGTGAGATATGGACGTTGCTTTTGCAGGAACGATTACCAAGTTTATAGTTGTGTATCAACATAATATTAATGTATACTCCAAGACTAGAGAAGAACATTTGGAACATCTAGAGAAAGTGTTGATTAGATACAAAGAGTTTGGCATTTTGCTCAATCCAAAGAAATGTCACTTTGCAGTATAATAATCCAAGTTGTTGGGACATATAGTTTCCAAGGATATTGTCATGATTGACTTGAAGAGTGTGGAAGCTTTTGACAAAGTGTCCATCCCACATTCTAAGAAGGGAATTCAGTCCTTATTTAGAAAAAAAAAAAATTTAAGGAGAGTTGTGTCCAATTTTGAAGATATTACTTTGCATGTCACTTGTATGTTAAAGAAGGACCAAGCCATCAAGAGGGAAGAGAAGTCCATGCAAGCATTCAATGACATCAAGGGAGCTTTAAAGTATGTTCATATTTTAGCTAGCTCTAATTACACTAAGTCATTTTATATATTCTTTTTTGCATCATATAATACTATTGTTGCTATCATTTTGTAAAATAATGAAGATGGTCATGAACAACATATAGCTTGCTTTAGAAAAGCTATGCAAGGTGTTGAACTGAATTACATTAAGTGTTGGTTCATAGTTGTACACCTCTTTCTCTCAACCTTGCACACTTGAATAAAATGGTAAACAAAGATGAAAAATTTGCTAGTATGTCATTACATCCAGGGGAGGGTTTGCCATCAATAATGGACCAAACAAAGAAAATGAATGAGAGGCACTGATAAAGGGTACGGTCAGCTCCCTTTTACTTTTGGCTCTACCTAAAACAAGGTGAGAGGACCTATGGGGTATCTTCCTCACATGGAGAGATTCTACAATTCAATCTCCATGGAGATTTTATCACAAAGAGACATAAATATGACCAAGGCAAAATCGAACTTGTTCAATCCACCTAGGAAGGGTTGTCAAATAGAATGAACAAATGCTCTAGATCACATACAAGTTACTGAAGACAAATGGGTATATGACTACAACTTTAATTATATATAATCTTCAACATGGGTCAAATAGAAAATTATAACACTATGCTTCAAATTAGAAAATGAAAATGCATGTTATATAAGCAAGATATTATGCATTTATAGGAAAATAACACTTATGATATGTGACAAGTGTGGATTATTTATAGGGTAGGACAAGGTAGGGTAGCTTGTTAATGATAGAAATGGATGGTGTGGTGGTAGTGTTTTAAATATTAGGGTTTATTTCAACACACATGACATCACCTATTACAAGGATGAGGGAAAAATAAAAGGCAAGACATGGAAACTACAAAGAGAAATATGCATCCATTGGTGCCAATCAAATGCAAATGCCCAAATGATCCTTGAAAACCTAGAACATACACTTAAAATGTAATCTAAAATACTTTCTCCTACTAAATTCATGAACCGAGGGTTCCCTAATGACATATTCAAAAAAATATTTCATGGGGACAAACATGATGGATTTTCTCCATGTTGGATAGGGGAGACATATAGAGATGCTCTTAGAGCTTGCAAATGGTTGTATAGCTACAACCATCTTAGCAAGAGAGGAAAAATACACACATAAACATGATTCCAAAATTTGTAAGAGCTTAGAATTAGATAAAAATTAACAATCAACAACAACCTTGATAATAGAGGAGAAACCCTCTATTTATAGATTTTGTAACCTATTCAAATCTAGGACTGTGGGTTACAGTTTGTAAAATTGCAAAGCAACCATCCAAATTCTACCAAGATGCTACTAACATGAAAATATTCTTTTCCACACCTAAAATCTTCATCCATTTACCAAAAAAATCATTGCTCTAACTACCTCTACAAAGAATGAGGAAGATTTGAAACAAACCCTTTCATTTCTTGATTAGAAATGAATTTTTACATGATCTGGAAGGTGAAATTTTGTGGTGGATGCTAAATAAATTTTGCCCTTATGTGTGACTATCTGTATATGCCCTTGGCAACTTACTTTCACTACTAAAACCTCTTGGACAACTACCTTTCCTCTTATGCATGCCATGGAATAACCTGCTCTTGTAATGATGGCATTAAGATGCTCCATCTATGGTAGAGGCAAAAAATGATCTCCAACCAAAAGTAAGCTCTAAAATGGCCCCTTTTAATTCTTGTCCATCCATGAAGGAAACATCAATTTTAACTCTTAAGATAAATATCACCACATATTGATATGTGTCAATCCACATCATATCTAATTAGGCATTTGTGTGGCTTGAAAGTGACTAAGCCACTTATTTGGATCCAATCTAGACATGTCTTACTTTCTCATGCAATATTAAAGCTAGATAAAATACGCAACATTGATTTTTATTGGAGTCCTTATTCCTAACCTTTACCATGGATCATCAACCTACCTGAAGCTCCCAATAGTTTATCATTTGGTAGCTCTATGGGATTTTTATAGTCTCCATAGTTAGTCTCTATCAAGTTAGTGCCCTTTTGATATGTGGTGGCTTCTCATTTGGCTTGAGTTATTTGAAAATTCAACTTTATTTTTGCATCGTTGGATCTTGGCTATACATATCACCTCACTCCATTAGATCTTCTTACAAATTTCTTATAGTGGTGACACTTGTCACCACCTTGTTGTCCTGGGGATTTTGACTTTTGACCTTACATCTTTTATTGGATCTTTAGGAAGCTCACTAAGATGGTGACACTTGTCACTCTCATGAAGCTCTTATAACCTTTGAAACTTTATCATTACTCAAACATTATTCAATTAGGATATATACACTTTGACACATATTTTTGATTGATGGAAACATGCTCAAGTTTTTAACTATGCATTGTGAGCTTGACACTTATCACTCCTATGCTTGTCCTGAGTCCTTTTAACTTTTAAACTCAGATCACGCACCATCAGATCATTAGATAGCCTATCGAGATGGTGACAATTGTCACTCTCATAGATCTCATAAAACTTTTGATATTTCAATGTTGCTCATACATTATATGATCTTCTTTACTTATGTAAATGTGCATCGTTGATGAAGATTATTGACTTTTGTATGCAACATCTGATCAACTCTATCTAAGTTCATATGGATCGTTAGATTTTGATCCACTAGGTTGGGCATGATAGGCTCATCAATTAACATGAAAATAATTAAGTTAGATAGGGTAAATTTTAGTGGTGAATATTCATTAATTTGTAAATAATCACTTTTTGGTAAATTGTATTTGGTAAATTTTTTAGAGTAGTACATAAGACCCATTCGCATAAATTTTTGGGATGTAAATTTTTTTAGAGGTTGACTAACCAATAATTTATAATAAATATGGTATTATCCATATGATTCACCGTATATATATAGTACATGTGTTCACAAGGGTTACCATCCAAGTCTTATTCTTTACCTCATTGCTATTTTGAATATTGAGGTTACTTGATAGATAGGTTTTGGGATAAATATAAAAAAGTTTTATAAACCTTAATATTATTGTATATTTAAATTTATCGCAAAGAGATATACAATTTGAAAAAAAATCATCTCATTCTGAATCCATGTACAAAAGTTATGGCCTTAGAAAGTTGGCATTCAATGTCACCTAATTGTATCATGGTGTTTTTGCCCAACAACATCATGATGCTATCACTCAAAAACATGATATGGCTCAGAAATATGTTATAACTCAATATCATACAACTTCTCGATAACATGTTGTCACTCTACATCATGCTATCACTTGGCAACATGTTATTGCCCAACAATGTGTTGCGATGCAACTAAAGAACATCTGAAGGCTATAACTTTTACATACAAACTCGAGTTTGAGGAATTTTTAAAATTGTGTTTTTTTAGAAGAATCCATATTTTAGCATGTTATTAGGTGACATAGTAATTTTTGAAACATATTGCTATTGGGCAACATAGTGTTATTGGGAGACATAGTGTTTCTGCCTGAGGGCATAATGTGATGTATATGAGCACCAACTTCTGGAGGCCATAACTTCTACATATAGACTTGGTTTGAGATGATTTTTCTTTTTAAATTGTATATTTCATAATAAAATCTAAATTTTAGCATTTTTCCAGGTGACATAGTGCTATTGGGAGACATAGTATTTTTTCTTGATGGCATGATGCAATGCAACTAAGCACTAACTTATGGAGGCCATAACTTTAGCATATGGACTCATTTTGAGATGATGTTTTTAAAAATTACATATATCTTTGAGATGAATCTAAATATGTAATAATATTAAATTTTAGGAAAGTTTTTTATACTCTTTTTAAATTTATCCCACAACCTATATGTTTTAACTATGTAGACGGATGGCTATACAAAAAACTTAAGAAGGTGACTTTTTGTTAAAAATTTTCATATTCACCAAGGATACAAATTGTATTCACCTAAATATAACTAAGATAGTTTCTAATATGATCTCTTGAAATGAATCGTAAAGTCCGAGTTTGGGGAATAAAAAACTTAATATAAAGTCTTAGCCTAAGGTGTTGTTGTATATGATAAAAGCTTTAGGATAGGACTTTGAGCTAGGTTTATAACAAAGTGACCAAGCATTAGCTAGACCATGACAATAGACAAAAGGGACCAAGCTCCAAGAGATATAAAAGGGACGAAATATAAATTTAAACTAAAATTTAGTCATGTTAATAAACACAACTAAACCTTAGTGTAAAAATTAAACCAAGTCCATGGCAATTTTTAAAGCATTCCCACATAAATGTTTCCCACCAAATTTGAATTTAAATCAAAGGGCCTAAGATAGGGCAATTGAAACAAGGGTTTTGAGACGCTTAGTTATGACTTCAACTTGGCTTTAAAAATTAGGCATTTATACTTAAAAAGGACTCAATTGCTTCAATGTAATTTTGGGCAATAATAGACTTCATTAAGAATAATTTTAACCAATTAGTAATTAGATTGAAATGATTCAATGTTGTAATAATCATGCATGCCTATATGTGTACTTAAATGTGGCTTTCCTAGTAGATCCAACACTAAATTATAATCTTACTCAAGTAATTACATAGGGTGTAAAATAACATGTACCTCTTGCATAAATAAGAAAAGTTTAGAAAACAATTGTAAAAAGTAAGATAGATTCAACATAAGAATCATGATACTAAGCTGGCATAATAAATATCTACCCAAACTCACAGGGAATAGGTAGTGATAATTGTATGGACTATTTATAAAATTAATGCAAAGTTTTTGAATGCATTACCAACATCACAACCATTCATAAGATGACTTTTACATCCTCAATCTAGGTAGCTTAGGGAGATTAGATTAAATATTTGATTAATTTATCAAATATATAACTGTACCATAAGAGTCTAAGGTGGAATTATTTAGACCTATTAAGATGTTTTAACAACCATGATTACATTCCATTTTGGAAAAAAAAAACATTTTACAAGGCAGGGTTAGTCTCATAGACTTAATCCATTCGGTTGATATATACAAGTCAAAGCATGCCTTATTCATTATCTTATTAATTATATCCAAACATTTTTTTAGGTCATGCACACATACATAAAACAACATATTTCAATTCCATTGATATTCAAAAAAGTCTATGTACCAATATTATGTTTACCATTTAACCTTATTCACTTAAGTGTTTTATACTTTAACCTAGATCATTGTATTTTATACTAAGTGGAGATTTAATTCCTTAAGGATTATAATAATTCACTTATTCTTTAATAAAATATATTTTTATTTCTTATCTTCCAATGCAAACTTTAATTATTATAAATCAATTCATTGACCTATAACAATTACATAGGTAATTTCTAAATGGAAAAGAAATGTTCCTTAGTCACATCATCCTTCAATTAAAATAATAAATAAAATTTAGGTTCTTAGACCATTTATTTTGCAAGATAGATTCTAGGTTAACATTCTCAGTTTATATCATGCATGATATTGCTGCCATATTAATTGTATCTTAATTTTAAAATTATCAACCCAACACTTCTACTTAATTATATAAGGTTGTCATAATAGTCCCATCACTTAAATAGTGACTATATTGGTTCCATTTTTAGAAGGATATGATCTATTTAGAAAGAAAGTGCTCATAACTCATACACTTACCTTAACATTCCAACTAAATTTGATTCCATAACATAATAATCTAGAATGAATGTATTTATAGTAATTCTTAAAAGGATATTAAGTCATAATATCTTATTGAAGTTCTTAAATAATTTTTACAAAGAGTCTAATTTCACAATGTAGAATCTTGTAGGTTAAGATATTTTTGAAGTCTTTTATACTCTAAGTAAAAACATATCACAAAGATATATTAATAATAATTAACTCAAATTAACTTAAACAAGTAGTATATAAATATATTTTATACATACATATCACAACTCTAAGACATATTTGTTCATTTCAGTCAACACAACATTCACATATTTAAAAGATACTAAGTAATCATAACAACAACCCACTAAATCAATGCCTTATTTTTGAGGTAAGACAACTAATAGTATTTAGAAATCCTATGAACCTTAAAGCTTCAAAAATACTTAATCATAGAATAATATAATTAAATGAACTTGTTCAATCTATGCAAGAGAGGCATCTGTATTCTCAATTTATGCCTAAAAATTTAATCTTCAATTAGGAGTCTATATATAGAAAACAAATCAGTCCATAAAATATGAAATCAATGAGTCTACCAATTTAACTCATGCAGTTGTATGTTCACATTATCTAAATTCCTTAACAGTGTTTATTAATGATGTATATATAAATGACAACATAATGAATATTTTCATAGCTAAAAAATCAACCTCCAATTTATAGTTATAAATCAACTTGGATATAACTATTTATTTACGTAAACTAAACATAACATTAAAATTACATAAACTAATTGAAAAATATACATATGATTGGTGAATTTAGTTAGACAATACTTAATCAATTCATTTTAAAATTGATCTTCTTCACTTTACAATAAATATTAAAAATATTTCAAACCCATGAGAAGTATAACTAAGCAATCTTCTGCATGTAAGTAAAATGAATCAAATACCCACCTCTCCAGTCCTAATTAACCCAGCCATATGTGGCTTTAGACCAACCCATCCATCAGTTGGATGTGAGTCAAGGTAGTCAAGAGAAGTGAGTAAGATAGACATTAACTATTGACCTTGACTTAACATAACATAAAAAAAAGTTGATGAAAATGTTTTAAAAGCACTATTTACATTCTTGGTTAATAAAACTAACACCTTTGTAATTATTCCAAATTTAGCATCTCATGTTAGTGATTTTAATATTTGTATATTATGAGTACAACTCATAGAGTTGCATCTGTAATACCCAAGTGTTCATCATGGTTCAATAATAAAAATATATTCAAATATATTATTGTTAGTAATCCCAAATACTAATAATATTCTCCAAATTTTCCATCTATATAAATAAATTTAAATGACATAAATTATTTTTGAGTGTCATTCAAAACAACATGATCAAAACAACATCAAAAAGCCTCATTAGGAAGAGATAATCAAAACATATATCAGTCCAAAAATATAACCAAAACTTAGCACAAGTTCTCATGCAACATAGTACATGCATCTAAAGAGTAATTATTATTAACTAGATAACTCAAACAGACAATATTAAATAACATAAATCTCTAGGTCAATGTTGACAAAAGAAACTTTAATGATCATGGAAAAATATTATAATGATATTATCAAATTTTCAAATAATTCTAACAACAATACGTAGTCATAAAAATAATAAAATTCAAAATGTTAAAGAAAAAATCATGATGTCTTCAAATCATAAGACTAATCTTTTCAATCCAGGTCAAAAAAGTCATGACTAAAAATGCAGTCAATAGACTAAATGACATTTACCCAAAATAAGTCAAAAAAAATCATGATAAAATAAATTTAGAGCTTGGTTGTATGCATTCTATTTGCATGCAACATAATATTAATAAAACAATATTTTATGCTAACCTTGATGGGTACTCAACTTATATACAAATCTAAATATTTCCATTTTTTTTCTTCTAAGGTCACAACTTAATAACGATGCATAGGATTGTTTTCAATATTAAAAAGTGACCCATGGTTTTACATAATAGCAATAGAGTTTAAAATTTCAAAACAGCTAATAACAATAGGCATGGTTGTAACCAAAATGACTTAAACAAACAAAATACAACTACCCTAAACCTTTACCCTACAGGTCAAGTTAAGGTTTTTAAATCAAAACTCATTTTTATTTATTCAAGGTCATATTTTGTAGCTACAGTTCTTTAAAAAATCATAATAACACTATAAACTAAATGCTTACCCTAAGTTATCAAGTTTTTTTAAAATAACTCAAACACAAAACACAAATCAACACAAATGAAACCAAACTCAAAATTTACATTCTTTCTCATAAAGCCAACTCCATAAAAATGTAATTATAAAACATACATATGGTTTGCAAAGCTAAAAATACAAAATGGGATTCAAAAATTCTTTATTAGTTCACTATCCAAGATTTTCATGATTTTCTATAGCCCCTTAAGCAAAAAAGGTTGAACCATTTAAAGCAACCTTAAGCTAACATAAAAATCCACAAAAAACCACTCTATGTTTGAAAAGGAAAGTGAAATTACTAATCTCATGCAAATAACTAACTTCATATTTCTCTTATTTTTCATGCATCAAAATTATGATAGATTTTACCCAATTATTGGGCTCTTAAAATGAAATGATGCAAATGACCAAGTAAGAATCTTATTAGGGTTGGAAGACTCTCAATGTGTTTCAATCAAGTGGAAATACAATTCCACTTTTCCAAAGTCAAAAACCAAATTTAAAAAACTTCTAACTATTTCCAAGCCCATGGTGTGTCTTTTTGCCCCCTCTCCTTCCTCCCCCTCATTTTCATAGCAAAGCCAAGCTAAAACTTGTTCTAATAAATTAATGCCAATAAAATGCCAACTAAGATAATGTTCATTAATGCAATGAAACTCAAATTTTAGAATTCCATCAAATGATAATCCTATATTAATTCTATTAAAGCAACATTTGAAACATGATTGTGAAAATGACTAATATCACTTAAGAGTCCAATCAAAATCCAAGACTCGACAACAAGTTAAATATCATTCATAGACCAATGCAATGCAAATAACTAATAAAGGTAATGAGCAAGAAGTATAACATTAAGGATCATTACTATCGAGATGATAAATCAAAAACAAATAACACAATCATCAATACTCTAACATTCCAACAATTGTGACAAGTGTTAATTTTCACTAAAATTCAAAATTGACTGAAAATATAAAGTTGCATTCAAATCCAATGAAAAAAAAATGCTAAGAAAATTTATTAAATCATAATAAGAACTCAAAACATCCATAAAATATTCAAAGCTCAATTTTTGTAAAATTTAAGTTCATTATTTATTTTTGTTCACTTTCTCAACCTCACTTGGCTACTCAAAGTCACATCCAACCTAGATCATATTATCTTCCTATAGTCACAATAAACCATCAACAACATCTACACTATATAAAATAAACAACAACAACAACAACAACAACAACAACAACAACAATAATAATAATAATAATAATAATAATAATTGATTAAACATGAAATAATTAATTTTTAGAATGAATATACATAACACCAACTATCTCATAATATCTAGCTGATCACTCATAGATAAACAAAATCATAATGGATCAAATCATAGGTCATAGAACTGTATCACAATAATAAAATTAAATAATCATGTCCCAAGTAGTTTATAACCAAAACCACTAATATCAAAGAAATTAAGTGCATCAAAACAAGGTCATGACCTCCTCCTCACTTGGAAAAGATCCATATAGATGATAAAAATAACCAAGGATAGTATTTATTAAAAATAATCTCATCTTCCCATGTATTACTTATTTCAAATAAAGGATCCCATTAAATTAGAATTTAGGAAACTTCTTGATTTCATAGTCTAATGTTGTGATTGTCAAGGATTTTCACTAAATCCAACTATATCTTTTCCTCTTCCAAAACCTAAGGATGAGTACAATACAAAACATGAGAATGATAAAAAAAAAATGTACTTTATTATTAATGCAACATGAAAAACATCATGAATACAAGACAATGAAGGAGAAAGGGATAGGTGATAGGCAATTGGAATAATTTTTTAAACATTCCCAGCCAAGTGGAATTCTACACTTACCTCCATACAAAGCCTCAAAAGGAGCCATATTAATAACAAAATAGTATGCATTATTTTAATTACGGTCAAATTACTGTAAATAATCTTACCATTTACCTTGTTGATCTATCATATACATTATTAGCATATCTTCAATAACTTAATTTAGTAATTTCATTTGACCATCCATTTTTGGGTGATAAGATGAACTAAAATCTAATCTTATACCAAAATCACCTATCAAAGTTTTTCACAACCTTGAATTTAAAATTTTGACTCTATATAAAGTAATAACATCAAGTATGTCATGCATCTATATTATTTACTTCACAAATCATTCGATAAACACAGATACATAATTGATTAATTTTTCAATAATGAATGACCAAATTTAATAGATTTATCTGTTACCACTAGAATAATATCATGTTTATTATGATATTTTTGAAATACAACTATAAATTCCATATAAATAACAATGCACTTACCTCTTTTAACAACTTGAGGATAAAACAATCCACTTGGATGGTAATGTTTAGTTTTCACACATTGACATTTTAGGCATTTTTCCACAAATTTAGCAACTTCATATTTCAAACAAGGTCAATAATACAACCTTTCCACCTCACATTTCATCTTTGTGACACCATGATGAGCAAAATGAGCTTTTGCATGCACTTCTTTCATCAAAATGTTTCTTATGTCACCACACTCAAGTACATAAATTCTAATTTTGTCTTTAATTAACCCATCAGAATGGACATAAAAGTAAGAAAAATTATTTTAAACTTTCTTGCTAGCCAAACTTGTGCTTACCTCTTGGAAGAAATTATCTAAATGTATCTATTATAAAATTTTAAATCTAGAATTGTAATGTAGAATAGATAAGTCCAAGAGATACATGTGTCAGTTGAGTGCATTAGTAACATGATTTTCCTTACCTTTCACATATGAAATTTTCATTTAAAATTTACTCATAAATTTAAGCTATCTACATTAGCATGCATTCAGATCATATTGGAAAAATAAATATTCAAATCTATGATGATCATATTTTAATTCAAAATGCTTAACTAGTGAAAAGTGTTTCCATTGCTTCAAATCATGTACAATGTTAACAAGTTCTAGATAATGTGTGGTGTAATTTTTTTCATGATATTTAAGTTTTCATGACTCATAATCCATGACTAAACCATCCTGAGTTACCATGCCACCAAAGACTTATTTGGATGCATCAGCCGATATTTCAAAATTTCTATTAGGATCTAACATAATAAGTAAAAATTTTGTGGTTAATATCTATTTAATATTTTGAAAATCTTGTTCAACCAAATTTTTATGCTTTCAATATTATTCAAGCCTTCCAAATTTGATGTAACATGGAGATAATACTAGGTTATGGGTGACCATTAAGTGGATTGAATTTCTAGGTTATAGGTATAACTCCCCTTGATGTATCATTTAGGCTCATTCACTAATTTACTAACTTAAAATGAAAATAGATAGAAACCTACTCTAATTGAGGTGATGCATAAAAATAATTTGACCACTATCAACCAGATGCATGTGTACATCAACCAAGAGACTAACTTGATTACACACTACTACTAATATGCCTCTTTACATCAGAAATTTTTATGAAGGTTGTGAAAGATACTTGGGATAAGTGGACTAATACATAGGTTCTTTAGTGACACTAATTAATATAAAAATCACTTAACCTTCACACTTCATTTAAATACTTCACATAACCTACAAAGAAGGTTTCAAACTGCATATGAATGCTATAAAAGGATAATGTGTCTGATAGATTTTGCTAAGATCTCTGAATAGTGGCCATGCGATGAATGTCAAATTCTTATAGAGGTATAATGAGAGCTTCAAAAATAAGAAAATTCCAAAAAGGAAACTTTTTCATCAGCTACTTTAGGAAAAAATAAAGTACATATAGGATGAGATTAGGTCACCAAAAGGGTAAAACCCTGACTCATAATTCTAAGCCACTTAAAGGTAAATGACCCCTAATAACTTAATTAACTAACCTAATAATGTTAAAAATATGTGTAGGTAAAACCAATAGGTGTAAAAAATCTTACACTAACACCCCCTAAAGTATAGCTTAGGTGCGTAGAAGAATTAGGTCCTGACAATGAGGCCTGATGAGGTACCCAAGTACAATGCAACTCCTATAAACTAGGGTAAAAGAGAAAACCCATAGGAAAAAAACTCATCCCCAAAAGATATAAAAGTAGAAAAGAGTGATAAAAATCCCAAATAAGGTCTCTAATTGATTGTATCCATCCGGTCTCCCCTAGAGGAATGCTCAGAAGTGACCATGAATCAGAAGTAGATGTAGTGAAAAGTGGATTATGCTGAAATAATGAGTTTGTCCACCAAGTGCCTAATGGATCTTCAACCAAGGTGAAATTACTATTAAAGTAATGATACACATACTGTGAGGTAGGTGTCTCAACTACTCTATTCTAAGATGGTGTAATAGAACTAAAGGTGAATGTCTATAAAATCCTTTGTAACTGTGGAATAGATTGTTTGATGTCTTATGTGTCCTAGATCAGTAGACTATTACCTTGTAATGTCAGAAGTAGACCAGAGGTAGGTGAATCAATAACTAACTCTTGAATATCTAAAAGGTGATAAGGAGATGGTACATGTGTGTCCACTTTACTATTGTAGTCATCTACAAAAGAAGAATTGTCAATATCAGAAAGAAGATCAAGCTTAGAAGTGTCAATAGGTATAGGTGAGTCTAAAAAGGAATTTAAATAACATAAATGAGAGTCAAGAGAAAAGTGTAATAATATATATTTGAGTCTAATGATTAACCATTCCTATACCCAAAATAGTATCATTATGTAACTCCCTGATGTATACTGAATCTGGAGTGAATTCAACTCACATGCCTGGACCAAGGTGAGTGATCTGGTAGACTAATAAGAGATTAGTTGAGAGAGATGGCACACTTATAAAAGTATTTAATGTTCGACCACTCACTTCAATAGATCCTCTCTTAAGAACATTTTTAGAAGTGTTGTCACGTAGTTGTATAGAGGACATGTCACATGGTTCCAAAGAACTGAACGCAATCTATGAAGAGGCCATGTGATGTGAAGCACTAGATTCAATGACCCATGTAGGAGGAGTTTGAGGTGCAACTAAAACTAAGGCTTTGCCCTTATGTTTTCCCTTATTATTCGATTTTGCCTTTTCTTTACCAGATTTGTTTGCCTTAGTGGATTCTTGGGTTGATGAAGATGATTTGACATAATCTAGAGTACCTATGTTGTTCTGAATAAGAAGGCTAGTAAGGTGGTCAATTTGTTTCTTCAAACATTTACTCTCATCATGCTTACCTGAGAAATTCCCACATTTGATCCAATCTTTCTTAGGCTTATGACTAGAAGAAGAAGTCACATTATTTGATTTAGAGGTGGAAATGTTTTCACCCTTCTCATCCTTTTTCTTGCTCTGATTTCTCTCTCTCTCTCTCTCTCTCTCTCTCTCTCTCTCTCTCTCTCTCTCTCTCTCTCTCTCTCTCTCTCTCTCTCTCTCTCTACTATTAGAAACCTTATCTTTATTAGAAAGAAATTTATGAGATTTAAATGACTTCACTATGCCCATCTGGATCAACTTATCTTGTTCCTGAATCAAGTCAAAAATAAATGTATCTAAAGAAGGCATCTTCCATGTAATGTCAAGAGTACTCTTAGTGGCATGAAAAGTGGGCACAAATATAAAATATTGAAGACCCAATTTAGAGATTATTATTGAACAAGTTGTTCATATTTCTTGTCAATTCCAAATGCTTTCAATTATAATCTCAAAAGCATAAACTTGGTAAAAAAGGCCTGAAGAGTATCAAAGTCATCTGGGATCAATCTAATAAGCTCAATTTCTATCTCATATCCTCTCATCATATCCTGCACTCTAAAGAGCTTGGTGACATGGACCCACACTTCAGTAGGTGTTTTAGTAGATTCAATGTGAAAGAGTAGATTTGGGGAGATGGAAAGATAGAGTAGTCCATAGAATTTATCACAATGGTTAAACCATTTTATTTTTGCTACAGCATCATTAGGTTCCATCTTAATGCCCATTATAATTTGATGGTAACCCTTGGATTATAAGATAATTTGCATTCTAGGTTTCCATTCATGATAATTAAATGGTGTAAGTGGACTTATTGAGAATGAATCCATAGTGTATAAGTAAGTATTATTGTAGTAAGTAAAGAAGTGATGTGAAAAAAAGAAAGATTGAATGCACAACAAACACACAAGTACCTTCTTAGAACTATCAGACAATGACCCCCCCTGAATGTCTCAAATACAATCACGCTCGTATAGATGTTGGATTTAACTAAAAATTTGTCTTGAGTAGTAGGTGTGTATGTAAAAATAATAAAATAAATGTTAGATACAATTGATAATGTGTTCAATAATGTACAAAAAATGTGAAAAAATTTTGTAATTGTGGAAGGCCCAATGATAGGTCTAATGTGTAGAGCATAAAAAAGAAGCACTTTTAAAGAAAATGACACTCAAAAATAGTTACCAGTCAAAATTTATGGCACTTACAAGTTATTACTTCAACATATTCCTAGACCCTTTCCAAATAGGGAAATTTTTTTCCACACTTGTGTTTCTTTCACCAAAATCCAAAATCCAAAAAAGGAAATAACTTAAGTCTATTTATTCATTACCTTTCACCTAAAATTTTATGGCTTCTAAAACATCATGCACTTACTTTCTCGAGGTTCCAAATAACTCCAACTTCGATTTCTCAAACTACTTCAACTTATAAAAAGTTATACGCAGTTGACCCTACAAAAATTGATTACGTCTTCATAGTGTATTTTAGGTTCTTCAAGCTACTTTACTTTAAATTTTCAAAAAATTGTAACTTATGAAATAAGTAATGAGTAATCAACCCTAAAAAACCAAAATAGGTCTAGTGATCAAGTAATCAAGGTTGAAAACCAAACTACTTATAAGTTGTCATCCTGGAGAAGCCTAATTACTTATAAGTATAAGCACTTGAGAAACTCGATTTGGTCTATGAGCAAGTAGTAAAGTAGTAAAGGTTGAGAAAACTAACTAATTATAATTTGTCACTAGGAAAAACTTGATTACTTCCAAGAAGAAACACTCTAAAAAACTTGATTTGGTCAATGAGCAAGTAGAAACACTTCAGAAAACTTGATTTGGTCAACAAGCAAGTAAAAGCACTTCAAAAACTTGATTTGATCTAAAAGTAAGTAGAATAACTTTAGAAACTTAATTTAGTCTATTATCAATTAGAAGTACTTCAAAAACCTGATTTGGTCTATGAAGAGTAAATCAGGGTTTACAGACTGGATTACTTTGGCCATATGATCAGTGACTAGATAGAAAAAATCAATTTTTTTGGAAAATCCATGAACTTTCTCAAAAAAATAATAACAACCAATTTTATATCTCAAAACCTAATAAAATATATGTAAACATATTTTTTATCAAAGGCCTTTTGACATGAGTTTTGAGGTAGTTTTCATAAAATGCCTATAAGGTTAAAAATGGTGATCGTACAGTATGAAAAAACAATAAGGTGAATGCAAGAGGATCTTACCAAAGGAGACAAATGCATGAGGCTATCAGGTAAGTTATGATACTATGATATATTTCATCAAGATCTCTTAATATTGGCCATGCGATGAATGTCAAATTCCTATAGAGGCAAAATGAGAGCTCTGAAAACAAAAAAAAATCCACAAAGGAAATGTTTACATTAGCCACTTTAGGAAAAAAGAAAGGAAATATAGGGTGAGATTAGGTCACAAAAAAGTTAAACCCCTAACTCCAAATCATAACCCACTTAAATTTAAATGACCCCTATTGACTTAATTAACTAGCTTAAGTAGATTGAAAAGACATGTAGGTAAAACCACTAGGTGGGAAAAAGCCTACACTAATAATGCCAAGGAAAGCTAAGAAAAACACTTGAAAAGATCAACTATTCATACACACAAAATAAAACAGTCAAGGGAGAAGGTAAAGCTAATAGTTTATCTTGATCAAAGACATACAAATGGGGAAGGATTTTCCATACCCATGTGGAGGATGAATATATAGCCAAATAAGGCTCAATTTATAGAGAGAGATGCTAGAAGAGAGAGAGAGAGAGAGAGAGAGAGAGAGAGAGAGAGAGAGAGAGAGAGAGAGAGAGAGAGAGAGAGAGAGAGAGAGAGAGAGAGAGAGAGAGAGAGAGAGAGAGAGAGAGAGAAATGAGCTATTGACAAGTGTAAAATGTGAGTTAGAAACAATAAAGGAGTTTGAGAATAGTTTCATTATGTCTCCAATGACATTTTTTACTTAGTTTATTATTCTTTATCTTCCAAATGGTGAAGGATTGTGTCTTGATGTTTGAAACCTGTCTTCATCATCAGAAGTACTCCTCTCTTGGCCTGTGAGGTGGTATGTGTCACTCTTCATTATCAAGCCATGTTGAATTGATATTTACCTACTCTTTGACACTTTTCACATTTTTATAAATCTCCTAAAATTGACATTTTAAAGATGATTACACCTCTTAGGTGTCTTGAAGCCTAATTTATCTTACTATGCCTATCTTTGCTTGCAAGGGTCAAATCTTAATTTCATATTTACTAACGAAACATATATCCATGTATGGAATATCTCATTCATAACAGACCTAAAAAAACTCATTTAGATCCATAAAATTCTCAGCAAGACTCATTTTGCTCTCAAATCTTACATTTTGTCTTAATTCTTTGTAGCTCTAAAAATTGGTAAACAACTTTGTGTAGGATATTGTATGGATGAGTTTTGAAAACTAGGCATATATATGAGTACTTAGTATTTCATTATAACTCTGTGAAAATTTTCAAGACCTAAAACCAAATGTAAGTGTACTTATTCACCTAATCTCTCTCTCCAATTAGGCCTCAATTAGGCCTCTAGGCCTAGAAACTAAGTTTTAGCTCAAATTAACTCCCACACATGTGAAACTTAGTAAAATTGTTTGATTAACTTTACACATACCTTAAACATGATCCATGACATATTTTAGATTCTGAGACCCTATATGGATGTGTGAACCCTGTAATGGCTAAAACCCTATCTTAGGTGCTTGAACATACTTGAGAGGTGATTGAAGCAATTTTTAAATAAATTTTAAAATTATAATGATTAAAATAGATTTATTTAGGCTTAAAAATTCATAATACAACTTAATACCTTGAGAGTGATGTCTATTTAAGTACTCCATAAGCTCGAGGTAAGACTCTTGAGTACCAAAATGGTGCATTTCTCACTTTTTGACCCACTTAGTGAATTGAATGGCTCATATACCACTATATGAGACTTGATGAGGTTTGTGGATGGTTTTATATCCTTTTAATAGGATTTATAACCCTATATTATTATCTTATAAACTATTCATTACCTTTTATGAGGTTGAAATATAGCATTTGAAAGCCTTTGAGGGTCTATTTATTCCATCAGGTCATTATGAGGGGTTTAGGAGTGTTTAAGTTGTGTTAGGCTCTTAATGACTGTTCATAGATTAAAAATCCTCTTTACATTATCCAATGTAATAAGATATAAATATAGATATCTATCTAACACCTACAAACTTTTTTCCACCATGCATCTTGTCAAGGAAGATCTAAGCAAGTTTGGGAGTCTCGCAGGTGGTTGAGTATGCATTTATGAGCTCAAGAGAGAGAATCTTGTGTGGAAAGATGTAAAAGTTATTATTATTTACTTGAAATAACCCAATAAGGTCTATGAAACTTAATATGACATGTTTTAATGTCTTTATTTGTCAATTTCTTCTTCAAACCTACTACATCCTTCATTTGCTCAGGTTAGGGTTCTCAAGCTGACCAATGAAAGTGACCCTAGCTTTTTGTGTTAGCCTTTTTATTCACTTTTGATGGGTCTAAAACCTCATAAACAATTTCATTTAATTCCTCATGAATTTATTAAGGTTTATATACTTCCATGTTTCTTCCCACAAATAATGTTTCTTCATTGGTCCATAAATAGGCCTAACTATAGTCTTTACTAGACTGTTTAGTTTCAAGTATGATAGTTTTGATTTGACCAAAACTATAATGATATTCAAAACCTTCTCAAAGTTATTAATATCTCCATATACATTATTTACTCATCTATAACCTAGCTCTAATACACCATTGCATCTTCATTCTCAAAACTTACATAGGCCTATAAGAGTTAGTTTAACTATGTGACTGAGTTTAAGCTTCTCTAAGGATAAAAACCTTGTAATCATCTCTCTTGAGTCATAATTAAAAATTTCAAATACTTGACTATAAACTCTTATTCACCAAAACTTAGTTCTCATGTGAAACATTGCACCTTCTTTCTCAATACTTAAAGGTGGTTTGAATTTCTAAAGTAGGCATGTCTATGTATGTTGGTTGTTAGACTGCTAGATAGTGAGATTGAGACTTATTTATTAGTTTTAACCTATTAAATATTGTATATTTCTTGGTAAATGGTCAAACTTGTTATATTTATTATAGATATTATCTAATATTTCAAAAGACCACCTTCTCTCTTGACAAGTTCTGACACAATCCTCTATGTGTAGTGTTAGGTCTACTAGGCTTTAGGTATCAAGGTTGATTTTTTTAGAGTTCAAAGGTGATTATCCAACTCACTAGTATTCCTCTATTTATCTATTCCTCCATTTAGATTAATCTTATTCAAACTATTATTTCCCATAGTTCCCATATTCCATCTAGCCTTCGAACCTCATCTTAGGAGCAAAATGCATTATATTTAGATGAAATGGATACCTACATGTATGCATCACTATTTTTATACTTTTTATCATTTTAGGCCCCTTAAATATTCATATAAGACCATTTTCTCATTGATAACAAACCCCTAATTTTTTTCATGGGCCATTAATTGAGATCGTGTCCTTCAAACAACATCTACAATGCAAATTTACCACCTTTTGGTACATTCTAGTATAAATAGGTTTTCAACTCAGTCCTTAGTCTAAAGTGTCATTAGGTTTGCCTTGGTAGATCAATGGTGATATTTCCCACTTGAAGGACCTCTCTTAGATGTATGATATGACTTTTTAGTCTTTTTAAAACCACCTTGAATATTGGTTCCCTTGATTGTGTCCATTAAAGAATGTTTTAATGGTTTGAATTGTGTGTGCAAATTGATCTCATTTATGCGAAAAGCCTCAAGGTTGGAGATTATTTCACTTGAGATTCAGTTTTAATTCCATTATTTCATGACCTATTTCATGATTTCATGGTCCTCATAATATATTGACAATGCAATGTTCATACATTCTAAACCATTGTTACATAGGCAACTTACATATTGTCTTCAAGGTGAGTTATGATGTGGCCTTATAGAAGACTAGTACATAATTATAAGATTTTTGGAGAGATATAAATGAAGTTATGATATGATTAAAACCTTAGAAAATAATTTGTATACATTGGACCAACTTTAGAACCTTCAAAATATCAAGTGTAAGCCTCTATTTTTTCCTATAGAGGTATTTTACTCTTTTTCCAATGCCACACATGATAAAATTGGTGGATGAAAGTGTGAGATGGTTTCCTAGACCCATATAAACTCTATGAAACTTCATTTATGAATCCAAATAGCCATAATTGTCATTTCAAGGAGGTAATTTGAATCTATGGGGTTTATATGTAGTATTTGACCACCCTGCCTTCTTAACAATTGTTCATAAAGGAGAAGCCACTAATATAATGACTTCCATGAATTTTAAGCTCATTAGGACCCCCTCCTATGAGAAAAAAATCAATTCCCAAATCTTCTTGTGTTATACGGAATGAGCATTGAAAACTTGCTTGTGTGATCTCACCAAGTGAGTGATGGAGAAAAGAAATCATTTAAAACATTATCTGGACCTGTACCTAAAAAAAATTGAATGTGACTTTTAGAAGTTGAAGAGACACCAATGAACCATTTTAACCTGAAAGTGATTCTTCTTGGTTTGTAGAAGTTCTTAAAACTTCTTTTTTTAGAGGTTAAACCTACAAAACTAATATTCATGACATATATGAAAATTAGATAATTCCTCCAGGAAATTTGAAAACTATGTTTTATTTATCATTCATATTTAATATATTTTTCATATATTAGAGTTAGTTAAAAGCACCTTCTTTTGCATTAAACTTTACCTTAAAATTTTTAAATAAACCTTAATCTCTCTAAACATGTATGAAATGTTCATGCAAGTTGATTAAGGCATGATATGAATTAATTTTACAAATAAATACCTATGGAACCTTTAAGATCCACCTTGTTTACACCATGACATGACTAGACAAGTATAAGACCGAAATAAAACATTACCTTTATCTTATCAAATAAACCTTAATGTTTGATAGAAAATCTATTTTAAATACTTTACAAGGTAAAAATGGTAATGAAAAAGTCTATTTAGACATGACCAGTCAATTTTCCACTTATAGTGGTTGACCTTTTGACCTAGGGGTCAAAAAATTTCAACAAATTGGTAATTCATGGGAGTAGCATGCCTGCAATGCTTATTAGACTAGTAACCTTGTCCTTCCATTGGGTAATGGAATCAATTGCAGTCACACTCAAACCTAGTTATAATTTCACCAAGACAAGATATCTGACATGACCTCCAAACACACATAAGAAAATAACACACAAAGCAAAGGAAAAAAAGACAACAGACATGTGCTAGCTAAGCACTTAGAGAAAACAAGACATAATAAATCATCTAGTATATACAACTGATGTGAACATATATTCTTTCACCTAGATCAAAGGGTAACTTTGTAATATATTTTACTCTATGAGGTTATAAATAGCATGATGTAAGATTCCTCTTATACTTTGTTCATGTTGGCTTCATCCTCATATTGATTGTCAATCCTCTTGGAATGATTTCAAGCGAAGTAATAGTAGTATACCAATCACCTATGAACACATATTCATTTTTTGTTTCAATTACAAATCCATGTTTCTATTTGATGTTGAAGAAAACCTCACAATGGTCCCATTTAAATTTTTTAGAATAGCTACAACCTCATCCAATGATTCTCCATATAGGCATTATTCTTTGGCATCCATGACACCTTTAGTTATATCATGTTTCTTATCAGTTTGTACAAGTTCATCAAGCTATTCAAGGAGTTTTTAATACTCAATCCAAGATTCATCTTGGTCTTCAATTTATTTTACTTGATAACCTTTTTCATGATCATGGTCTTCAATATGAAATGCTCCATTACAAAGGGTTTTAATCTCTTGAAGGGACTCAACATACTACTGCCAATCTTCATTTGGCTCCTTACTTTGGTCAACATGAATGATACCAACATTAATAACATCTTCATATTTCTCCTTAATAGTTATGGGGATGTCAATAACCTTTACATATTTTATACAATCATGATGTAATTGGGATTTATCCTCTTGAATTTCATCCTCTTTCTCATTCAGAACCATTTCAACTTCATCTAAGACTTCATCTTATATGCTTTTCTTAGGGTCACATTATTGATCATTGGAGACTATTTCATGTTCATCCAATACCTCGCCTTGTTGACTTAGGGAATATTCAACATCAAGACCAGATACAACCTTAGTAATATTAGATGTAATTGGACCTCCCTTTTAAAGCATGCTATCAAGTCCATCTTTTAGAACTTCATCTCCAAAAATTAATTTACCTTTTTCTTCCCTAAGTGTAGTACTAATGAATATTTATTCCTCATACACACTTGAATTATCTTCATCAGTTGTAACTAAAACTTAATCTTCTTCATTTACCTACCATAAGACAAGTTCTTCCTCAAGAAGTGATATGGTGGGAAGGCAAGGTATATGCTCATAAGGTAGCTTGAGAATTGAGGGATATTTCTTACAAGTTGAGACCTTGGGGATAGTGGACTCTTTTAATAATTCTTAGAGAGAGAAAAAAATTAGTTGTGTTATTATTATCTCATTCTTTTTATAGCCTTATTGAGGTTCACTTACAATTTCAACTCTATTTCTAACCTTCTCAAATATGACCTCTTCCTTATATTGATTGCCTTCTTGGATATACCTCTAAGATGTAAAAGTTATAGTCTCTTGAGGAGGGGTTAAAGGGGATTCAAAGGGCATGAGGTCCTCTTTGACTTCAACTTCTAAATATTGGATTAATTCAATCTCTATGAATTTTAATTCCAAGTATTCAATTTTCTTGTCTATAATCTCTTGGGATAGTTCTTATTGAGGATGGTCAATGACATCATAAGGATATGAAGCATAAGAAGGTTGATAAGGAATTCAAGAGGGATAATAAAACATCTAATCGAATTCATTTTGTTTCATCTCCCAAGTACCTATCTTATCTAATACAAATGTACACAAATCATTCCTCTCTAATGGATCACTAGAAGTTATAGATGTAGCCTGAAATAACCTAATCACCTCCTCATATTAAGAATTTAAACAGACCCTTTTTACTCATGCTAATATTTTTTTCTCTATCTCATCCATTTCATCTTGATAAGCTTTGAAAACTAGTGGAGGGGAAGGAGGATAATATCATTGAAGACAAGGCTAATCATATCAATACCCATATCCCTATGGAGGAGGTGTAGGCTGATCATAGGATTGATATGGATCATAAGGAGGATAAGAGTGATGTTACTAATAGTAAGGAGGGTAACACATTTGATAAGGCTATTGAGGTATAAAATTGGGGTTATATTGAGGATGTCAAGGAGTACTATAGGACTACTATGAATCATTATAATATTAGTATGGCTCATTATAGGGATGATAGAGAATACAATAGACTTGATATGCCTCATCAATTTGAATGGAATTAAAATATACTTCAAACTTAGCCATAACAACCTTATCAATATATTGAATTGAATATATAGCTTAACTTGAACAAGTACCTAAGCTGCTAGAACCAGTTGATTGAGATCATAATCACCATTAATGTTTTGAATACCTATAAAGGTTGATATATAGAAGGACAACACTAATAATCCTTCAACTATTTTGGACCTTTGTCCCACTTAGCATGCCAAAACTGTTATCACCCAAATTTAGACCCCTGGAATATTATTCATGCCTTCCAAATTTGGGGTAACATGGAGACAATCCTAGTCTATGATTGACCTTTAGGTGGATTGAATCTATATCTTATATGTCTATCTCCCCTTGATGTATCACTTAGTCTCATTCAATAATATACTATATTTCAATGAAAAGAGAGATAAACCTAATCTAATGGAGGTTATATGCCAAAAATATTTGACCACTACCAACAAGTTGTGTGTGCACATCAATGAAGTGACTAACCTGAAGACACACTACTCTTAATTTGTCTCTCTACATAAACACTTCATATTAATATTATGAAATATGCTTGGGCTAGGAGGATTAAACTAGAGGTCATATAATGACACTATTAAATAGATAACTCACTCAACCTTCACACTTAACATGACCTGTAAAAAAGGTTTTAAATTGCATATAAATGCTAGAAAAGGACAACATGCTAAGGAAACCTAATTAAAACACTTGATAAGATTAAATAGTCACACACACACACACACACACACACACACACACACACACACACACACACACACACACACACACACACACACACACACACACACACACACACACACACACACACACACACACAAAGCACGCACGCGCACACACACACACACACACACACACACACACACACACACACACACACACACACACACACACACACACACACACACAAAGGGACAAGGTAAAAAATAGTAGTTTTTCATTTATCAAAGGCATACAAAATTGGTAGGGCTTCTCCATACCCAAGAGGAGGATGAATAAATATCCAAACAAGCCTCAATTTAGAGAGAGAGAGAGAGAGAGAGAGAGAGAGAGAGAGAGAGAGAGAGAGAGAGAGAGAGAGAGAGAGAGAGAGAGAGAGAGATGTAAAATGAGAGTTACAACCAAGAAAGGAGTTGGATAATAGTTTCATCAAGTCTTCAATGACATTTTTTCTCTAGTTGCTTAACATCTTAGATTTTTTTCATCAAAACTACCCTTTTCTATGCTTGTGAGGTTACAAGTGGCACTATTCATTATAAAATAATGTTAAAATTATATTGATATTCTCTTTGAAACTTTTCACTTGTTTAGGAAACTCCTAAAATTAACATTGCAATGATGATTACAACTCTTAGGTGTCTTGAAGCCTAATTTGTCTTATTATGCCTATCTTTTCTTACAAGTGTCAAATCTTAATTTAATCTTTACTAATGCAATATATCTTCATGGATGTCATCTATTAGTCATAGAAGACATGAAAAAACTTATTTGGATCCATAAAATGCTCACCAAGGCCTCATTTTACTCCCAAAGGTTGAATTTTCTCCTAATTCCTTGTATACCTAAAAACACACTAAGTTATTTTTGTAGGATAATGTACAAATGATATTAAAAAACCAGGCATGGATTTGATTACCTAGTATTTCATTATAAATTCATGCCAAAATTTATGACCTTGAACCATGTGGAAGTGTTCTTATTCACCTAATATCTCTCTCCAATTAGGCCTCTAGGCCTAAAAATTATGTTTTGGCTCAAATTAAGTCTCACACATGTGAAACTTAGGAAAAAGGTTTAACTGAATTTACCCATCCCTTGAACATGCTCCTTTCCAAATTTAAGCTTCTTATATTCTCTATGGATGTGTGAACCATGAAGTGGCTAAAAGCCTCACGTAGGTACTTGAATAGGTTTCAAAGGTGATTAAAGTGATTTTTCAAGAATGTTACAAGTTGTAATGCTTGGAAGAGGTCTTTTTAGGATTGAAACATCATAAAACAACTTCATAACTTGAGATTGAGGTCTCTGTAATTAATCCATAGGCTTGAGGTAGGCTTCTTGATGTAGTCATATAAAATGTAAAAATTGGTAACTTGAGCATGGCTAATGACACCCAACCCTTAGGTCCCTCTTGCTTGCTCTCATGACCTTCTTAGACTTACTTCTACTGATTCCCAGTCATCCATGGCATTCTATACTTGACCTCAACTGAGCCAGGACTCTCTCTTCATGAATAATTCATCCTCCTAGGTCTTGTATTTTTAGGACAATAGCACCAAAGTTGGACTATAGTACCAGACCCTAGGGTGTCCCCTTTTTATCACTTTTATCCAATCATAATTCAAGCCTAGATTACCACTTTTCCTTGATTCCTCTTGTTTATTATGTCTGCATAGTCTAGTTTTATATAATCCATTACCAATAGATCCCTATAAAATCCCATTCAAAGATCATTTGGAAAAGGTTGGCAAATATCATTCACGAAAGTAATAATATAAGAAGGACCACTTACACAATCTTTCATATTCTCTACATACAAATAGTCTATACACTTTCAAGCCAATTCAAGTCCTTACACCAATCCCTAGTTATCTCAATCATACCTAGTTTTAATTTCATTCACTATTGCACCAAGCACTGTTAAAGAGAGAACTACATATGGCTTGATCCATCTTTAGAGTATTGGTATGTAGGCAACATGCCCACATATGGGGTGTGAAGCATGTTTAGTGCATCTTACACACACCAACCTTTTTTCTCCATTTGCAAAATTTTATTTCAATTTAATAGAAGATATAATTACATGAAGAATCATCTCTATATGGAGATATATTGATAATGACGATCTAAAAATTGGTAAATAGGCTCACACTCAGCAGGTGAACAAAACTTAGAAAGCTCAGATCCTCAGGAGAAAATCATAAGAGAAGAACTATAGCAATAGAGCATAGGGTATCCATTTCTATCACTCCTATCCAATCATAAAATAAATCCCAAGATCCTATTTGTGACAGTGTCCTAATCATGAACATAAATTTTTTAGACCCTATCTTACTCAAAATAGTCTAGAATAAGCTAAGTTTGATTTTCTCTCTCTAACTACTACTTTTAGGAAAGGTATAATTTCAATTCAATTTCAAAAGTTAGTAGATTTAATTAGGAATATTATTTACTCATTTATCCTACTCAGACTAGTTTACTAAATAATAATAAAACTCCATTATTCCCAAAAATTATAGATCACTTGAGTTAGCAAAATAGTGCATTTCTCACTTTTTGACCCATTTAGTGAATTGAATGGCTCATATAACACTATATGAGACCTAAATAGGTGTGTGGATGTTTTATAACCTTTTAATAGTATTTATAAGCCTCTATTCTTGATTTGGAAACCAATCCTTACCTTGCACCCTCACAAATAAGCCTACAACCAAGTTACTAGGCCAATTTTATATAGCATGTACCTTACACGTGCAAAGTACTAACATGTTCAGGTGATAATGAGACTTGTGAAGCTCACCAAGTTCATTATTAGGTTTAAACAAGGCATTTAAATGCCTTTTAGGGTCTATTTATCCCATCAAGTCATTGAGGGGTGTAGGAGGGTTTAAGGTGTGTTTGGTTCCTAAAGATTATTCATAGAGGATAAATCCTCTTTCCCTAAATAAATGCCATAATATGGAAGTGGAAAGACCTATCCAACACATCCAAACTTATTTTTCCACCATGTATGTTTTCAAGGAAGATATGAGAAAGTGTGGGAGTCTCTCAAATGGATGAGTATACATTTGTGAGCTTGAAAGAGAAAATCTTTTGTGAAAATATGTGAAAGTGATCGTTATTAGCTTTAGAAAAACCATAAGGTTTTTGAAACTCAATAAGACATGTTTCAATGGTTTTATTTTCCACTTTCTTCTTCAACTCTTCTATATCTTTCATATTCTCATGTTAAGATTTTCAAGCTAACCAATGCAAGTGACCCTAGTTGTCTACATTGTCCCTTTTCTTCATTGTTGAAGGGTCTAAAACCTCATAGATATTTTCATTAAACTATTCATGACTTTATTAAATTCTATATACTTCCATATAGCTTCCCACAAACAAATTTTCTTCATCAATACATACATAGGACTAAATATAATCTTTACTAGACTATTCGGATGCAAGTATGATAGGTTTGATTTGAGCGACCTTATGACCTATTTAAATCCTATAGTTTTCTTGGTAAATGGTTAAACTTGTTATATTTATTCTATATCTTATCTTACCCTTCAACAAACCACCTTCTCTCTTGACAAGTTCACATATAGGCCTATGTGTGTAGTGTTAGGTCTACTAGGCTTTAGGCATCAAGGTTGATTTGTTAGAGTTCAAATATGAGTATCTAACCCACTACTCTTCCTCTATTAAGATTTATCACATTCCAAAAATGACTTCCCATAGTTTCCATGTTACATCTATCCTTTGAACCTCATCTTAGGAGTAAAATGCATTATATTTAGATGAAAGGGAGAATTATAGGTGTGCAAATCTATAGGTTTGTAGACCTATATGTCCACCTTTTATCATTTTAGGCCCTTTAAATATGAATTTTAGACCATTATATCAATGATAAAAAATGCCCAATATTTTTCATGACCTATTCGTTGAGATTGTGTCCTTCAAACAATATTTACAATGTAAATTTACCACCTTTTGGTACATTCTAGTATAAACATGTTTCTAACTCAATTAAAAGACAAAAGATATAAATTAAGTTAAAATATGATGAAAACAATATAAAATAATTTGGATACATTAGACCATTTATATAAGCTTTGAAACCTCAAGTGTAAGCTTGTAACCTATCCTTTGGAGGTCTTTTACCCTTTTTACAATGCCACACATGCCACACTTGGTGGATGAAAGTGTGAGATGGTTTATTAGACCCTTATAAACTATATTAAACTTAATTCATGTATTAGACTAGCCTCAATTATCATTTCAAGGAGTGAAATTGAGCATGTGGGGTTTATAGGTAGTTTTAAACCACCCTGCCTTCTTAACGATTATTCAAAAATGAGAGGACACCAATTTGATTAATATTTAAATTAATTTGAATAAAAATATGTCCCACTAATTTGGAAAAAATATCAAGTCTGAACTCTCCTTTTGTTGTATGGAACGAGCATAAAACATCTGCCATTGTGAGCTTGCCAAGGGAGTGATGGAGAAAAGGAAGCATTTTTTGCATTCACTAGACATTTACCTAAAAACCAAGATTTTATTTGTCTTTTGGAAGTTGAAGAGACACCTCTAAACTATTTTCACCTAAAACTGAGTCTTTTTGGTCCATACAAGTGCTTAAAACTCCCATTTTTAGAGGTTAAACCTACAAAACTAATGTTGTCTTACATTATTGACATATATTAAAGTTAGACAACTCATCCAAAAACTATGGAAAGTGTTTTTTATGGATCATTCATATTTAATATATTTTTCATACATTAGAGTTAGTTAAAACCACCTAACTTTGCATAAAATGTTACCTTGAACTTTTCAAATAAAACTTAATCTCTCCAAACATGTATGAAATGTTAATGCAAGTTGATGAATGCATGAGATTAATTTAATATACAAATAAATACCTATGGCACATTTATTATCCACCTTCTTTACAGCATGACATGACTAGACTAGTACAAGACTAAAATAAAACAATACCTTAATCTTATCAAATAAACCTTGACTTTTGTTAATAAGACCTTATAAAAAATATTTAAATATTTTATAAGGTAAAAAATGGAAATGGGCAAGGCTATTTGGACATGATGAGTCAAGTTTCAACTTATAGGGGTTGACCTTCTGACCTAAGGGTAAAAAATGGTCACCATGTTGTAATGAAGTTATTAGATTAACTAACTTAATAAAATTCAACAAATATTCTATAATAACTAGATAACCCAATAAAGCTATATGCCTCATGTAATTTTGTAAGAGTAGGCCACTCTTGTATAGCCTTAATATTAGCTTGATTAATAGCAATACTAGCCTTATATATTATGTGACCTAAATAGTGGATCTCTATTTAAAAGAAAACATGGTTAGGTAGGTTACCCAAAAATTTATGTTGTCTCAAAATTTGTAGTACTAAACATAAATATTTTTCATGTTTGACTACATGTTTAGAATAGATCAATATCTCATTGATAAAAACTAGAATAAACTTGTTTAGAAAATCTTTGAATACATTATTCATTATATTCATAAATGTAGCATGTGCATTCATTAAACCAAAGGACATTATCATAAACTCATAATGTCCATACCTAGTTCTAAAATTAGTATAATGGATGTCTTCATCCTTGATTCTTTGTTAGTGATAACTTGATCTCAACTCTATATAAGAAAATGTAATTACCTCTTTCATTTGATCAAATAGATCATCAATTATCAATAAAGGATAATGATCCTTGATAGTAACCTTATTAATCATGTGGTAGTAAACACAAAATCATAAGGTTGTATCCTTATTTTTCACAAAGAACATAGGTAAACCGTAAGGCAACACTCTTTTCCTAATGTTTCCATTTTCCATAAAATCTTGTAGCTAATTTTTTAGCTCCTATAAATCTGCATCAATCATGTGATAAGGTGTTTTAGATGCAGGGGCTACCTCAAGCATTACATCAATACAAAATTCAAACTCCCTCTTAGGAGGCATACCAAGTATTTTTTATGCAATATCATTAGATAATTCTATCAAAAGTGAATATTTTAATAATATTGTTTCTATTTAAGTGATGTTTATTGACTCTCTACATCATACAATTTAAATTCATTATGTAATGCTTTCTTTAGTTGTAAGGCTGATAACATCTTGCATACTTTAGATTTTAGACAACCTTATATTATTATAGATTTTCTTAAGGATATCATATCATTTGACCACTTCATTATAGTAGTCTATATTGGTTGTATGTTGTTACAACAAATCCATGCCCATAATGATGGAAAAATAACCAATGGGAGTTAAAAATTGCCTCACTTGGGTCTAAAATTTGACTAAGTATAGGTTTACTTGTTGAAGACATTTAGAAAATGAAACCTTTTTCCTAAACCAAACACAACATCCTAACCATCCTTTAAAGTTATATTATGCAATTTATAGCTATTTACTATCTTAGGATTAACAAAGCTATCAGTTACTCTTGAATCAAACAAAATAGAAATAGAAATATCATTTAAATTACCTATAAATCTGATAAGGATTAATTAAAAATTTGTATTTGTATTATCCATGATTGCATACACCATGTGGTTATTTAATTGGCCTAATTTTATCTGGGTATATTTCTCTCAATAATAATTATCAACACATTCCTAACATACTATAATCCTTTAGGGTGACACAAGAATGGTATTTGACCTAGTGCTAGATACATTTTGACTATCTTATGTCTATTTTCTTTTGAAATTTGCATCCTTAGAAGAATTTTGATTCTTGAAGTTTTTATTCTACCCTTGAAATTTATTGGAACCATTGGTACTCTTGTGAGATCTATGGTTTTGATCTGATCTATTAGAACACTTGGAAGGAGGGGATAGATTATTATTTTTAGACTATTGTCTATTATGTTTAAAATCATGCCTCAACTTTTGATGAGGTTTATCTTTCTCTTATACCCAATGAGTAAATTTAATAGTAATAGTCAGAGTATTAAGTTTAGTATTATTGGCATCATGAATCAATATCTCATTCAACCCAAGATTAAATTTGGTTATTTTAATTTATTTGACATGCATGTAGCTAACATAACATAATAACTTTTAAAAGATTTTTTTCATACTTCATTACCAACACATTCTCTTGCTGTAACAACTAAAAATTAGTTATCTTTTTTTCTTTAAAGTTTGAGCTGAGATAGTTCTTCCTAAACTACATTTCAAACCTAGGCAAATTAAGATTCATTTATTGGTAAGCCTCTAATATAGAAAGATGGTTCCACCAAAGAGATGCAGCTCCAACTAATTGATGAGTTTCCACTTTTGATTTCACATTGGAGGGAATATTGTGTAGGCTAAATTAATTTTATAGGTGAACCAACCATGCATCATCTACATAACTATATTCCTCACTTAAAATTGTTGGTGGAGGTATCTTTTTCAATCCTATGATAATAGGATTGACCACATTTGTAGTGTTGTCTTGGATCACTAGTTCACTACCCTGCCCTTCTTATTTAAGTATTAATTATTTATGTGGAACACCTTCTAAGTTGTTCAATTTTTATTGTTGGGTGTCTAAATTATTTTTAAATGAATTTAATTCAATTGGTATTCCATTTAGGATTACCTATTGGTTAAAATTAGGATTAGTTTATTCACGATAAAGGGCTCCACCATTACAACCAGCATTATTGAGAGAAGTTTCCACTCTTTTATAAGTATTATACCTATAACCTATACCTCTACCTCTATTTCTACCAAGATTAACATGCCTTGGGTTGTTTTTTCTATTACAAATATTTTTTTCACCATCCTATGGTGAAACAAATAATAACTTAGTAGGAAAATCAAGTAACTTTCTCCGAAGTTCCCTAGTGCATTAAAATTTCCTCTAATACCAATATGTAACAACCAAATTATTTTTTTTATAATACCAAGATTGAAAAATATGGTACAAGTTTTTTAGTAAAATTTTATCAGGGAAATGCAATGAGATCCATAACTATATCATAGCTAACATAAGAACTAGACCAAGTCAATAAATTAACAATGACTTCATTAGGAAGTTTTTTAACCAATTAGTATTTAGATACAAATAAGTCAATGTTAGAACACTTAGGCATGCCTATCTATGTACTTAAATGTGGCCTTCTTAGGATATCCATCACTAACTTATACACTTACCTGAGTACCTGCAAAGGCTTTAAAACAACTTGTACCACATTGGGTGAATCATAAAAGTTCAATAAACAAATATAGAAAGTAAAATATATTCAACAAGAGAATCATCATACTAAGCAATCATAGTAAATATCTACCCATACTTATAGGAAATAGGTAATTATCATTAAAATGACTATTAATAAAATTAATGCAAAGTTTTAGAATGCATTACTGACATCACACCCATTCATGGGATGAGTTATACATCCTCAAGCTAGGTAGCTTAAGTAGATTTTATTAACCATTTGCTTAATTTGTCAAATGTATATGTGTATTGTAAGAATCAAAGGCATAATTATTTAAACCTCTTAATTGTTTCAATAAACATGCTTATGTTCCATTTTGGAACAACCTATCCATTTCATAAGGTAGGGTTAGCCTCATGGACTTAACATTTTTGGTTGATATTTACAAGTCAAAATATGCCTTTTTAATTATCTTATTAAGTTTATCCAAACCATTTTTGAGGTCATGCATACATACTTAAAACAACATGGTTCAATCCTCTCATGAGTTTCAAAGAACTATATATACCTATATTAGGTTTATGAGTAACCTTAATCACTTAAGTGTATTATAGTTCAACCTAGATCACCACATTTTAAACTAAGTGAAGCTTTAATTCCAATACCTTAAGGATTAAAATCATTCACTTATTCTTTAATAAAATTCATTTCTCTTTCTTATCTTCTAATGCAAAGCTTAATGATTATCAATTAATTCTTTAAACTTTAATAATTACATAGGACATTGCCAAATGGAGAAGAGGCATTACTCAATAACGTCATCATTCAAATAAAATAACCATTGCAGTTGAGGTTCTATAATTAATCATTTATTTTACAAGATAGCTTTTAGGTTACCCCATGAGATTGGTTCCATATTAATTATATCTTAAATTATAATTTCTCAACCAAGCACCTTTAGTTAATTATATAAGGTTGTCATAATAGTCCCATGACTTAAATACTAATTTTTTGGTTCCATTTCTATAAGGATGTGATAAATTTATAAAAAGAGTAATCATAACTTGTACACTTAGCTTAACATTCCAACTAAGATTGTTAAATAACATGATATTTTAGAATGATTATATTTATAGTAATTCTTAAAAGTACATTAAGTCATGATACCTTCTTGAAGTTATTAAAGAATCATTAACAAAGTGTCTAACTTCAAAATTTAGAATCTTGTAGGTTAATTTATTTTCAAAGTCATTTATAGTCTTAGGAAAAACATATCACAAGGATCTATTAATAATAATTAACTCAAATTAACTTAAATAAGTAGTATATCAATATACATTATACATACATATCTTAACTCTAAGACTTATTTTTTCATTTTATTTAACACAAAATTCACATATTATCACCCAAAAAAATTCATAACTTCATTTAAAAGAGACTAAGTAATCATAACAATAGCCCACTAACTCAATGCCTTGTTTTTAGCTAAGACAATTGATAGTATTTATCAATCCTATGAACCTCAAAGCTTAAAATATACTTAATCATAAAATAATATAAATAAATAAGCTTCTTCAATATATACAAGATATGCATCCATAATTTAAATTTATACCTAAAAATTTGAGCTTTAGGTAGGAGTCTCCCTCCAATAAAATATTCTGTCCATAAAATATGAAACTAATGAATGTACATATTTAACTCATGCATTTTTATGTTCACATTATGTAAATTCATATATGATGTTTGACAAATCCATATATGTAAATGATAAATTAATGAATAGTTGGATATCTAAAAGATCAACCTCCAATTTATAGATATAAATCAACTTTGATATAACTATTTATTTATGAAAATTAAACATATCATTAACATTGCATAATCGAATTGAAAAACATCCATATAATTAATGAAGTTGATTATACAATATTTAATCAATTCATTTTATAATTAATCTTCTTCACTTTATAATCAATATTAAAAATATTTGAAAATAAGAAGTCCAACTAAGCAATCTTCTACATTCAAATCCAATGAAGCAAATGCCTACCTCTCTAGTCCCAATGAGCCCAACCACAAGTGGCCCTAGATCACCACATCCATTAGTTGGATGTGATTAAAGCTAGTTGAGACAAGTAAATAAGATAAATAGTGACTATTAATCTTGACTCAACATAAAAAAAACTTGATGAATACATTGAAACAACACAATTTACATTCCTGGTTAACAAAACTAACACTTTTGTAATTAATCTAAGTATTATATCTTATGTTAGATATTTTAACAATTTAAGATTATGAATCCAATCCATGGTATTACACCTATAATCTCTAAGCATTCATTAGGGTCTATCACTCGAAATAAATGTAATTGTATTACTATTAGTAACCCTGAATATAAACAATATTCTTAAAATATTTCCATCTAAATAATTAAAATTAAATGACACATTGTTTTTGAGTCTCATAAAAAACAACATGCTTAAAACAAGATTAGAAAACCTCATTAAGAAGAGATAATCAAAACATACATCAATCCAAAAAGATACATAAAACTCAAATCAAGTTTCCATGCAATATATTGCATGCATCTAAAGAGTGTAATTATTATTAACTACACAACTTAAAAAGACAACATCAAATAACATAAAGCTCTAGGCCAATGTTGATCAAAAGAGAAATTAATTATCATGAATAAATTTGTTAATGACATTATAAAAAATAGTAATTAATCACAAAATATGAAATTTTAAATCATGTAAATAATATATGATGTCTTCAAATCATAAGACTAACATTTTCAATCCATGTCAAAATAATCATGACTGAAAATATAAACAGTAGACTAAATCAGATTTACCCCAAATAATTCAAAAACACTCATGATGATATACATGCATAGCCTTGATGTATGATTTCTACTTGCATGAAATATAATAATAATATAATAATGTTTTATGATAATAATGAAGGGTATTGAACCTACATAAAAATATAAAGCTTTTCATTATTTTCTTCCAAGGTTACAACCTAATAATAATGAACAAAGAAAAAGCGACCTAGGGTTTTACATAATCCCAAAAAGGTTTACAAATTGATAAAAACAAATAATAAAATACATGGTTGTAACTTAAATGGTTTTAAAAAATAAAATATAACTACCCATAATTTTCACCCTACAAGTCAAGTTAGTGTTTTTAAATTAAAACAACATTTCTATTTATACACAACCATAAATTATAACTACAATTATTTAAAAAAACATGATAACACTATAAATATAACCCTTACCCTAAGTTACCAAGGTTTTTAAAATAAATAAAATATAAAACACAAATCAACTTATATGAAACTAAACTCAAAATTTACATTCTCTCTCATAAATCCAAATCCATAGAAATGTAACTAAAAAAAAAATTATTTAGCTATGCAATGCCAAAAAGATAAAATGGGATTCAAAAATTGTTACCTAACTTACCACACAAGATTTTCCTAAATTGTTCTATCCCCTCAAGAAAAAAAGTTGAAACCATTTTAAATAACCCTCAACTATTAGAAAACTCCATAAAAAACCACTGCATGGATGTGAAGCCAAATAAATTACTACAGTTATAACTCTATGAGAATCTCATTCAAACAACTAGATCTATATTTCTCTTCATTGACATGCATCATAATTCTAGGAGAATTTCCCCAAGTACTGGGATCCCAAAATGAAATGATGCAAATGATTAATCAATAATCCTATTAGGGTTAGAAGACTCTTGACATGTTTACATTGAGTGGCGAGCCAATGCCATCTTTTCAAACTCAACAAACAAAAAAAAAATACTTCCAACTATTTTCAAGTCCATGGTGGGTTGTGTCCCCCCTTCTCCTCCTCCCCCACTCCTGCAACCCACCCCTCCCCCCCAACACCCCCACCAACAATAATAAGAGCCTAAAAAATACTATGTCTATTAATGCAATGAAACTCAAATGGTATAATTACATCAAACAATAATCCCATATTGATGCCTTTTAAGAAAAATTCAAAATAGGACTATGATGGTGATTAATATCACTCAGGAGACCAATCAAAATCCAAGACTCCACAATGAGTAAAATATAATTCATAGACCAATACAATGCCGAAAACTAAAAAATTTAATATGGAAGAAGAATAACATTAAGGATCATTACTATTTATATGATCAAATAAAATGAAAATAAGCCATCAAGGCTATGATATGCCAACAATGTTGACAACTGTTGATTCATACTGAAAATAAAAATCAAATTGAATAGAGTAAGGTACATGCAAAAGTCAAAAACTAACTCAAAACTCAATCTAGAGTTGCATTTAAATTCAATTAAAGATAAACACTTATAAAATAACTAAAGCATAATAACAACTCAAAGCATCCATAAAATATTCAAAGCTGTATTTTGCAAAATTTAAGTTTACTATTTCTTTTGGTTCACTTTATTAGCCTCACTTGACTACTTCGAGTCACATCTGACCTAGTTCATATATTGCCTTTATGATCACAATAGACTATTAGTAACATCTATGTTATATAAGAGCAATAAATACAATAACAACATTACATAATCCTAATATAACTAAATTGAATAATGAGTCATTAATTTATTAATCATGAAATATACAATGCTATAACAAAAACTATATCACAATATCCATCTAATCACTCACAAATCAAAAACATCATAATTGATGAAATGATAGATCGCATAATTATATCACAAAAGTAAAATTAAGCAATCATGTCATAAGTAGTTCATAACCAAAACCACTAATATCAAGTAAATTAAATGCATTGGGTCATGACAATCAAATTAAATTATATGAAGTTTTACATGATGATGGAATGAGAGGTAAAATTTGGAGATTTTGGGCTTGATAGGTTAAAATGTGAATCTATCTGGTTAATTAAGCTTCAGATAACCTAGCTTGTTCATCTATAGAATTTACCTATCTTATGGTGAGGTTGGGTTAAGGTATATAATGAAATAATTTTATCATAATTTTAGAATATATATCATTATGGGTATTATGTGTTAAGATGAAGGTTGGTACTCGAGTAAACGTTCATACTATATTAAAGCACTTGTTTTTGAAGCATCATTCAAGAGTTGAAGATTTTTTTTTTTTTTTTTTTTTGAGTTATTTTTAATATTTTTCTATTTTATTATTCATTGTATTGGTTTAGAAGAGTTTTATTACCGATTTAGTTTTTAACTATATGATTGAATATTCAATGACAATTTATTTTTTATTTGGAATGGGAGAGGTTTTGAAATGATAAAGAAAACTACACTGCTACTAAAAATAAAGGTGTTGAAAAACAATAAATTAAACATTATCTTTTATTATTCTTTTTATATAATAATTTATATGAATTTTAATTAAACTTAATCTAAAACTAAACAATATTAACACTATTTTTTCCTATTTTTCTAATTTTTTTAAACTACATAAATTTAACTATGATTAATGAAAATGAACACTTGTATTTTTGTTTTAGAATGAATGCCGTAATATATGAATTAATATTCTAAATATAATATATATTAATGAAAAATAAGTCTAAATTTTTATTTCAACATGCATGGAAAAAAATTTCTGAATTGCAAAAATCAAACCATAGATGGAAGTTTTATGTTTTGGACTTTCTAGTTGGATGAAACAAGTCCTAGTATAAAAATAAATAATTACCATTTTGATTATGATTTTTTTCTAAGGATATTTTTAAAATATTCAAGAGTGAGAAATGATTCTAAATATTCAGTTATTTATTTTGATTTATTGAGTCTTTCTTATAGTGGGTGTGAAGATCGTTGTTTGTTTGGTATATACATGTATGTATTCTATAAGCTAGACTAAAGAGATATTGGTTGATATAAATGAATGGGATATATATATATATATATATATATATATATATATATATATATATAAATAAAATACTACATGTTTTCATATTTATTATATACAATTAATATCCTATGATCTTAAATTATTTTCAATACGAATCAATATAAAAAACAATTATTTTTTGTGGTTTTATGGTTACCTTTTCTATATGTGATTTAAACTAATTAAAATAAAAAATATAATATTTTAAATATGAATGAATATTTATTCCCTCAACCTAACCATAACCAAAGTATAATACAACTAGATGAAATAAATTTGATTCAAAACTAAAATTAATTAATCATTACACTGATATCTTCTTATTTGTTTCTCAATGATGACCTAATAATTGTCTAACAAGAAAAACACAAGAGATGATAGAAACAAAAACACAAAATAAAGAGAAGAGGAAGATGTACAATGATTAGTTCTCACAAACAACAAAACATGTTGATAAAAAGTATTGATTTTCTTCCTTAAATTTACTATGATGATTAGAATGTTATTTTTGGATTTATATTGATTTCTCAAGGAAGTTATATAAGGCTGATTATATCTCTCTAAAAACATATATATTCATTTATCAATGTAATTTTGATATCTATAATTAAATTTAAAATTATTTATTTTTAAGATAATATAATAGGTTTCATATGTAAATTGATAATATATATTTGGGAGCTTGTTTAAGTTAACTTAGATTTATATAAATTTGGTGTAGACATAAATTAAAATGAACAGGAACATTGGGAACTCAAGTATGTAAATATAATATAAAAAACATGAAGTTGAATTGGAAAAATGAATCATTTTTTTTTGTCTCGGTAGTTATTTTCATAAAGTATCTGATGGTGGAAAAACCACTAATATATGAAGGTGTTAGTTATGTAACTGCTATGATGGTCATTGAAACTATTGTGATAGTTTTGTTGTCACATAAGAAAACCCCAAGTTTAAAAAGTTTAAGCTTAAATTTTGAAAAGTTGAAATTTGTATTAAGCCAAGAGAATTCAAATTATAAAATGATGGATAAGACTAGGTTTGATTATACATTTATATATGGATGTCTTTGTGTCATCATCTGATACTATGATCTATTTCACTGTGTAAATTTGGGTGCATACATATTTCCTCCTCAAAATTGTGCCTGGTCATAAATTGAAAAGGATGTTTTTTCTCAATTAATTTCACATTAAAAGGAGAAATTAAGGTTATATAACTTACCACACATACATATTTAGAACAATAAATACAATCTAGATGCCTTCATTATTTTTAAAAAAGATGATAATCAAGTGCAATTTTATGACAAAAGGGAAACATGATAATTAATAAAAACATGGACAAAAATCAATTGCATTTCATGTGTGGATGAAAATAATAATTGAACCATCCCATAAAGGTATTGAGCTTAGTTCCATATGAGGATGTCTCAACCTCTAATACTTAAACATGAAAATTACATGTTTACAATAAAACTACGATAAACTAAACACTACAATTTTAAGTGGCTTAATTGTCTAGTTTTAGTTGAGTCCTCAAAAACTCAAAAATATGTCAATGTAATTGAAAAATATATCTTTTAGGAAACATTTTCCAAAATATAAATATTTTTTAAATAAAACAATAAAATATTAAACTATAAATTGAAAAAATCCTATTTTAGAAATCATTTATGCATTGTGATCTAGCTAAATTTGAGATTTAGATTTCATGTGATGGAATTGTAAATAATGAACTCAATTTGAATTGTGAAATAAGAGTATGGAAATATCCCTAGACACTCCACTTCAATAGGTTCCCAAAGGCAAGGGTAATTATATTTGATGGAATGAGCTCTAATCTAAGTTTCATTATCTATGAGATTTTAAAGACACATTCCCTCTTAGTGTGGAGATGATGCATAAAAAATGTGATATATTAAAATACCACACACACCCACACATGTACAAACTCTTTAGCACACATGCATGCACACACACATGGCTCATTTTTTAATTTATCTTCATAGAAACTTGTTCAATTGTAATAATTGATGCTTTTTAATTTATGCAACATGGATGATTAAAAATGTAATAAAACCTTATGGGTATATTTAATGATAAAATAATATGAATATGATTTTATTTTAATGTTATAATATAATTTATGAAAATTTAATATGTAAAATTTTACAAAATGTAAATGTGTTAAAACCTATTTTTTAAGTAATGATAACGATAGTTCATTCATGTGACTAGTGACACTTATTTTGTAGTGGGGAATGAGGGGAGGATAAGATATGAAAAATATGTAAAAGATAAAAGATAATCATCAAAAAATTCATAGGGAATAAGAGGTTAATGTAATAATTACATGATGTGATATAATTATACAATTTTTTAGTCTTATAAAATGATATTTTTATTGTATTTTGAAGACATAGATCAACACATGTCCAATCGAGGCAAGAATAAAGTGTATTATTTTTATTTATGCACCAATATCTAAGCATGTATTTCATAAATTTTATTTATATTAATTTTTGGCACTTTTATATTTATTTTTATTTTTATTATTTTTCTTTTTAATTTTTATTTATTTTGCCTTTGCTATGTGAAGGTATTGTGACACCTTCACATAGTTTCATGTGGCCAAGAAGAGGAATGGGCTCTTCATAAATAATAATCAGTAGAGAGTAATTTAATATCCCCCAATTATAACCCAACTCCACTAGTAATATGAAAGGGCAAAAAACCAAGGAATAAAAAAGTGAAAGAGATGAGGAATTGAATCTTGATTCACTAAGCTTGATTTTTTATAATGTATTTTTTTTCGAAAGACTCCTACACCCTAACTCTGGCTCAATAAAATTATTAAGATTCAATGGATCATCACCAAATACCAAATTATTTGGATAATATTACCTGTTTACGTCATTATATATATTTTTATTATATGGAAACAAAAATGGTAGTCTATAATGGAAAATATTCAAGACTAGGTTCTCCTACTAGAGTGTCTAAAATTACAGGAAGATGTATGGGAATGAGGTGTATATTACTTGTAATAAATAAGAAAATTATTATATTTTATGTTTATTTTAATGGTATTTATATAATATGGGTAAGGATAATGGAAAAATATAAAATGACATGTTGTACTAAATAAATTATAACATAAACTCGTAGCAAAATAGTCATTCTATCAATATAAGCAAAATATTTTAAAAAAATGATTATATTAATTTTATTAATAAGAATAGGTTATTTTGGAATGTAATATATAGATGAGTTCAAGTTTTAGGTAAAAATATTTCACTAGTATAATTAACTCCTTACCCTCCAGGGTGCATATATGAAAAAATCCTTCTGAAGAAAAAAACATTGTTAGTACATATGGGCCTAACCAATTAGGTATAAACTTTATACCTTTTCATTTCTTGTTATAAAATCTAATTTTGAGTATTATTACAAGGTCACATACTTGGATAAAGTTTTAATGAATGTTCTTATTATATGGGTGTCACATTGCATAGATAAAAAAATTTATTGTGGCTATGAGTTTATGTTCATCTAAAATTTTAAACTTAGTAAGGCACACATTTTTGTATTCTTCTTCATCTAGGATACACTCGAGATAAATTTTAAGGATTGGAATTCATAACTATAAAGGTAGAGTCACCTTAAATATTAATAGAATGGAATATGGGGATGCCCTAGTGGTTGTAAAAATAGTCGTTCAATAAGACCACTGTGGTGATAAAGTTGAAGATGCCTATCTATTTCATTATTAATCCCAAAGGGAGTGATAATAGGATTAATTTAGCATTAACTTGACATTAATATTTATCTTTCTATCTAATCTGAAGACATTGATATCTGTGCAGGAAAATAAGTGAAGCTCTGCCAAAGAATTTGCAAGTTATTTAAAATAATGAATAAAATATATTATTTAATATCCTATGATTAGTCTAAAATAATGTTTTATGAAACACTTCACTTTTATCTATTTAGGATGACCATTGTAGTCAAAATCCAAAGATGAAAGTGTTGGTTTTCCATTACACGCTTAAACGATGGTTTCCCATTTCAAGGTTGAGGAGTGGTTACTCATTACAGGGTTGGGCAGTGCATTACTAGATGTAGGCACCTTGCATTTTACCCCTCTTCATGTATCTTTCTTGTTACCATCATAAATATTTGGCCTACTACATTTTTTGTTGGTTGTACTATTTAAAATGAACACTAGTGCTATGTCCTCATTTGGACTACTTGTTATATATTTTTAGTTTTTGTAGTTTTATATCTTATTTGGCTCTATGCCAATATTTGTCTTTCCAAGGTATCCTCACGAGGCATACATTTTTTTCCCCAAATGAAACCAATATGTTTAATATTGTTGTCTTCTTTTTCATAATTTGAGGACTATGATGTAGCATCAAATTTATTACCCTCTTTGTAAGTAAGATATTTTTATACATTTTGGGATAAAATGAATGTGGACTCTAGTTTTATTCATAGGAATATCATTGGGACAATACTTAACTATCTAGTTGTTAAATCCCTAGAGCATATTCCCTAAGCATAAGCATTAATCAATATATTTGCTTGAAAAAGCTTGCCTTATCTAGTACTGTAAATTATGGCTCAATCTCATTCATCAAGTAAGCAAAGGAATGGAATTGTAGTTCATGGTAATAACCTTTTCTAAAGGTTACTTTTTTTACTCAACCTGTATAAATCTTACCTTAATCTGATCTTTTGTAAGAAATACTAAATTATCATTCCAGGTCCAAGGCATAGATTTATATATTCAACAAAGAATTTATTTTATGTTACTCCTTATAGATATCAACCATAATCATGCCTGTCACTCCTCATATCTTTAGGTCCTCTAATTACCTCCATCATTGCCTCTGATATTGTTAATTGTTTCATCGATATTTCCTATGGAAGAGAATTTGTTATCTAAATAATCAAAGGCTGCCACTGTAGGTTGTGTTCAGGCTATCAAATATTATGTCATTCCACCATTTAATTGTGGGTAAGCATTCTTTTTTTTTCCCATACTATAATTTAGATCCAACACAACTATTATAATCTATGAGATCCTAAATATAGAGATGATGTGATTCAAGATGTATTTTTTAATTACAAACCTAGTGATGGTGGTTCGTGGATTTAATTCCACAAAGATATTTAAATAATTAGTGGTCATAATGATAAAATGATGGCCATCATAATAAGTAGGAGAAATGTTTTCAACTAGGTCCAAAACCCAAGTAAAAAAGGGTGAAGGCATCACTTTGGGTTGAAATTTTTGAGTAACGATATGAATTTCATCAGCTAATATTTTACGTTTCTCACATTTACTTATGTATTATATAACATCATGTTTATGTGTGGGCCAAAATAGTCCATGTGAATAATATTTCTCGTATTTATGTGACCATAGAAGTGTGCACCATGAAAGTTGCTATGACATTAGCAAAGGAATTTGTTTGAATCTTCTTAATCAAAATATTTAAGGATCATTCCATCAAACAAAAAATTTAAATAACTTCATTAATAATCACACACTTAGACACTATGATTATAATTTTTAACATATGCTAGGAGTTTGTGCCTAAGGATTTGATTGTTCAATTATACCAACAATCACTAAAAATAGCAATCTTCTTCAAAATATAGAGCCAAAAGATCATAATGTAAATAAATTAAACATTCAAACTAGTGTTAGAACCCAAATCCAAAGCTCCAAATAATATTGAATAATAAAAATGTTAAAATAATTATGATTGCAGGATTTTTACCACAACCTCAGATTTTTGGCAGCATGATTTTGTCTTGATTCTTGAAAAATGATAGTATGGATTGGCATGATAGATTTAAAATTAAAATATTATAGTTTTCATATGGATTTTTATTCACATTAATTAGTTGTTCCAATGGAGGGTGTGCATCTTTTAAATAAGAAACATAGGAAGATTTTACAATGAATTAAAAAATCATTGGAAACCTCTAGAGAAGAAGACTCTAGAGAGGAAAGAGATAATTCCAAGGACTTGGAAATTCCTTATAATTCTCTAGAGATAGAAATCTCTAGATCAAGGGAATGATTGTGGAGAGTTTTAGATTCCATTAGGGATCTAATGATTATTAGGGGAAGATTAAACTAGATTATAAGAAGTGTTAGGTGATTTTTAGGTGGTTAGTTTGTAGTAAATCCTAGGGGTAGGTATATAGGTAGCTTGTGAATTTAAAATTCACAATATAATAGATAAGTGAGATTAATTAGAAGAATTAATGAAGAAAATAGAAGGGGTAAGGTTAGTAGGTGAATATGAAATTAGAGGTAAATTAGGATAATTATTAGGAAAGGGTTATTAGGATTAACTTATATGGAATTACATGACATTAGATTATATAGACTATAAATAGATGAAAAGCGGTGAGCGAATTTAGGTGCATACAATTATCCTTCATGGTCTTGTTGAGAATTGAATTTATTAGTTTTTCCATGGCCTTAGATTTAATGTTGGTATAAAGGTAACCCCAAGAGGATGTGTGATGAGATATGGATAATTTCTTACATATCTCACATACCTTAAGGCTCTTAAAAGGGTACCCATTACCCATGATTATGATTTGTCAGATCTAGAATATAGAAGGATTTGATTCAAGATGATTTTTTCTATTACTAACCTAGTGATGGTTGTTTGTTGATTTACTTCCACCCACCTATTTAAATACTCAATGGTCATAATAATTAGATGATGGCCATGAGAAGAAGTAGGATAAATTGTTCTAACTAGGTATATCCCCAAGAAGAAAAAGGTGAAGGCATCACTATGTGTTGATGTGACTGGACAAGGGATATGAATTTCATGAGAGAAATGTTTGTATTTATAAAATTTCCTCATGTATTATATATCATCATGTTCAAGGATAGGCTAAAATAGCGCATTCAATAAATATTTCTCGTAATTGTGTGACCGCAGAAGTGTCCACCACAAATATTACTATGACATTATAAAATGACCTTAATTGAATCTTGTTGATCAACACATATAAGGATCATTACATAGAAATCCTTTTTTCATATAACTTCATCAATAATCACAGATTTAGACACTGTGATTCAAATGTGTAAACCATGCAAGGATTTTATGCCTATGGGATAATTTTGATTGACTACGTAGTTTATTATGCTAGTGTGTGATAAGTAAGAATACACTCTAAGTTTCTCTATCTATATGATAAATTTATTTTGGAATTCAATGTTGATGATATCACAAAATTTTGATAGATAATTGACCAACCAATCAATGATGATTTGTCCTTTAATAAATTTTTGTTCAATGTAGGTTAATTAAAACTTTCACAAGAGAGTGATGAACTTACTAGCATTTCATAATATGGTTAGTTGGATAAATAATTTATGAATGGATTGGGATCTTACAATAACCCTAATTTATTGATTGAGCATTTAATACCTGAATCATTTCATCACAAAAACCATGTCCAAGTGCTATTTATTAGCTTATTTATACCATGTTTTTTAATAAATTAAAATGTGGTGAATGAAATAAATGGTTATTTATTTATTATATTTATCCTATTGGATAAAATATATGTGATAGATGCCTCAGTTTCACTAAAATAACATATGAAGGGCTAATCAGACATAGAGGATACTCAAATGTATCTTGTAATATTTGAGTCCAAATTAGGCCAATATCTTTATTTACTAGATGGTTTATAAGATTGAAAACATATTTAAGGCAAATTATAAGTCTAAATTCCCACCAACTTCCCAAATAATGACCTTATTCTTGACTCATCAATGGGGGAATATCTAGAATTGCATTATTATTTGTAGATAAATATCAATCCCATGTTTTGACATAATGAAACCTAAGATTTTGTTACTAGTAAATCCAAACACACATTTATTAATCTTAAGTGTGACACCATGTTAAATCAATTGGGTAAAGATAGTGGGTAGAAACTCAAGATGATAATATTTCTCCTTATATTTTCGTAAAAGATCATTGTCCAAGACCTCCACCATTATATGAATGAGGTCATGATATATTTGGTTCATGGTAATTTGATAAGTCTCCTTATATTTTTTAAGGTTGAAATGAATGATAATGTAATATAAGGTTCCTCATGACACTGTGAAATAGGTATTTATTTGTGATTATAAAATGTAAATTTTATATCTTGAGAAGCCATTTGTGAGATATAGAAACTCATATTTCATTGTAACATCCATGATGATATCCCTAAAAGGTATGGGAAAATTATATTTTAGACATGTTTTATTAATGTCTTTCATGTCTCTTTAAGTCTGCAAGTTGTTTTTAGAGTTTGATTTGTTGCTATGTAGTGTGCACTTCGACATCCTATTATATTTTTTAGTAGGCTTGCAATTGTTCAAATCCCACATGATGGAGATTTTTTGTGATAGGCTTCTCATCTGCTTGACTTCTTTCTAGGGTTAGAATGTGCTACAAATGGAAGGATTTGCTACCTGTTAATTTTTGGAGTTATCTAATTATCGCAATGTAAACATTCAATGGCTAAAGATTTGAGAACATTGGAGATTATTTAGTATGGTTGTGCGTAATCTTATTTTTAATAATTTCTTACCTAACCATAGTTGATTGTTTTATAATTTGGTGTACAGAGGAGTACTGGAAAATGGTTGCACTAATAATAGAAAAATTTTAAGGTAAAAAATTGTGTCACAAAATTTAAAGATTTGATGAATATTATCTCTCCCTAGAACTGCATTTAGATCTAACATGCTCTGATCTATATAATGTTTTTTCATGCAGATATTGATCTATATAATTTTTTTGCATGTGGGTATCAATCTATATCACGGTTTTGTATGTGGGCATTGGTCCATATGAAGTTTTGAATTATCTAATTTTTATGTTTTTTTTTTGGTCTGGTTTTTAGCCCTACCAGCCCCAATTCGGAGGTAGGCTTAAAAAAATAGCAATGAAGGTAGTAATCCTTGATTAGTGATACATGAGGTTGAACCCTAGAGACAAAATTATGTTTTTGATACATATGTTTTCACATTCAAAGAACTTAAAACAATTTAAAAAAACTTCGGATTGGATTATCTAATGGGGGAAGGGGGATTTGGTAGAGTCTACAAAGGTTTTATTGATGAGGACATGAAACTAGTACTTAAAGCCCAGTCTGTTGTTGTCAAGGTACATGATCTAGAATGTCATCTGGGCCACAAAATGGATGATAAACTTATAACCCTTATGTAGTAACATGCTTTTTAAAGCACAATTCTCATCCATAGGATGGTTTAATCAAGTTTAGTCATTTTCCTCTTTATGTGTATTTGGTTTTGTTTCTAGTGCATAGCTTTGTTTTCCTCTATGTTTAAGGTTATTTTTCTAGCAATATAGTCCTTGCTTTCGGTTTTTGTGACATCAGAGATTGACAATGCAAGCCATTGCCAAAGGTATAATTCTTTCTCTATTTTCTACAAATACAAATTTTAATTTGTTATATACTCTTGTACCCTCTGTATTCTAATTTTAGCTTCAACCTAGTGGCATACAACAGCCCATTTGACCAAGCAATTCATAAACTAGGTTCTAATAGCATGTTGGTTGGGAGATTTTAGCCTTCCACGATCCAAATTGACACCCAAAAATCTTGATTTATGTCATGAGTCGTATGCTTCATTGATATTTATAGCTCATATACTTCATTACAAAACTAATGTGATTAGTTAGGTGTATGTGAATGCACATTTTAATCTAAGCTGATAGCTACTCTATATAGACTAGGATTATGCTTGAGGAAGTTTGGAACTAAGTGTATCATAAATGCAACTCCTTCAAACAAATAAAATAAGGGACAATGCTAAATACAACATGAAGCACAAGTAAAATATGGCATTAACATAAGCATGGTAATGTGCACTTTCATGATGCTGACCCCTATATGGCTTATACAATTATAAGTTTCTCTTTATTTTCTTTTCTTATGGATGTAAAGCACATGGACCCACATTCCACATAAAACATGTATGTGATGTTATTTAATCAACTAGATATTTGACATATGGATGGTTAATTCTACCTCTTTTTTAATTTCTATCAAAGCCAGAATAGAAAGACTCATCTTTTATGCAAGGTGTGTCACTTTAAAACTTTGCATAAACATTTTATTGAGATAACTTTGAAATCCTTATTTTATCATACACCTAAGCTCTATTTCCTCACTTGATCATGTAGACAAGATTCATGTTTAGACAGAACAAGATAGAATAAGAGAGGTCTTATTCAAGTTAGGGAATTTCAAATTTCAAGAGCTAGCACTAGTGAGCCTCATGGCAAAGATGTGACATCATTGTAAAATTTGAAAATTGTAGAAGACAAGATTCAATTAGCAAATAGCATGACCGGTCTCTAGATAAGTTTAGTGAGTCTATTTTTCCATCAGCCAATAAGGAGGATCTCTACCCTATGTGTGTATAAGGTAAACTTCATCCTCCTTTATCCATTTTTTTGTGTTTATTAGTTTTACAGATGTGCCATTTGCAGATGACAATGTCCATCCTATTTTTCTCAAAGGTAAATGTCAATCTCTTTGGCATGTTGCCCCTATTTATTATAGCCACATGATGTTGAATATTTGAAGTACTATATTCAATCTAAATAAATTTTGATCCACCAATGGTAGTGCCTTTAACTCAATCAATTAGAGGTGTTCAATGTTTATTACTTGAATTGGTACATGGTATGTAGCCTCTTATTATGATATTATTTTGAGGATGATTTTCTTTGATAGCTGAGACGTACATTCATTATTTATAGAGAAATTTACTTAAAATTTCATTCTTGTGTATGCTAGGTCACTTCATTTGATTTTGTTCAAATTTTGCTTCACTAAATATTCCAAAAAGTTCTTCATGGCAAAGAAAAAACTGTTTATGATAAATTGTATTTCTTACATAAACTTATATGGATTTCAAAAATAGGTTATGGTGCACCTAATTTGAAGTTATATAGATTATAGAACACCCAATAATAACATATAAATCATGAAAGCTAAAGTAATTTTTGAGTGGATAACAAACATTTTGATTAAAACTTTTGCTTTGTTTGGTATCATTGTATCATTGCACATTAATTGAAGCATAGACCTACTAGATTATTATTTATTTTATACTTTAATTAAACATTTAAGCATCAATATACTTAAATAATTCAACTAGATTAAATATGTTTTCTTGTCAAAATATACACAAACTTAACAATATTTAGTAAATATTGATTTATTGGTTATTGTGCATGCTCTATTGTTGTTTAATTTACTTAAAAATTTGGATCAGAATCCTTTGAGGCTTAGTTATTTTCCTTATTTCTCTCTATTCTCTTTATGATGTGCATCCATTGAGATATTCATGATGCTAATAGCCTCACATTTCATGTAACTACTATTCATGTTTCATGTAACTACTATTCATGTTTTAACTCATTACTATACATCAAATTTGATTTTGAACATGAAAATAGAGGGTTCAGTTTCCCAATCATAATATATGGCTCTAATTCAACAAGGGTGGTTTAAATTACAAGAGAAAATTCCACTTGTTAGATTTTGTTAAAGAGCAAGATTACACTCTTATCTTCTTTAGGCACTTTAACAATGATAAGATTGTGTACCATGTGTTGTTGTGAAGCATGTCACTTGTAGGATTGGCCAGAAATGCAATTGTGGAAGAGTTTATTTTATGGAAAACATCTCCTTTGTCAAATTGATAGGATGTATGCTCCAAAACTATGATGCGTGTTCTCGTAAAATAGTTTATGTGCCCTATATTATTAGATAATTAATGCTATGTTTTGAAGTATATTTGGACATTTCCATAATGTTTGAGAAATTCATCAAAAAAAATTTGGATGCATTCTAGCCTCAATGCACCCTTATAGTCGCATTTGGGGTTAGAATGGGCACCATGAATCCTAAGTTTAGCTTCATAGAACTCATATAATTATTTGCATACTTTTGGCATTTCACATTCCACTTGTATCTAGTGTAGTATGCTTTATATTTCATTTCAAAATTACTTGTTCAAGCCATTTATTTCATTTTTTGCTCTAATAATGATTACCATTATTTGTTTCAAGCAAATAAACACATCAAGGATTAAGCCATTGTTTCAGATAATTAATTTTTTTTCCTCTGTTGTATTTTAGCACCATCAAGGCACTATTACCATCATGTTTGTTTCTAGAATGTGGCCTGTGAAAACTAGTTTTAGCTACAAGGATATTTTTTAATTATTTGCATACATTTTCAAAATCTAGTTGCACTTGTATTGAGAATAGTATGCTCTATACTTATCATGCAATTACTTTTTCTTATTTTTTTCATTCTTTTGCTTTAGTAATGATTAGTTTTATTGTTACCATAAGGGAATCATCGTATGTAGAATTAAGTCATCATATAATGCAGACCATTTAGAAATAATAGACTCTTAACATAATGATACATTCAGGATTTTATTTATTTTTGGGACAGAATATGATGAGGAGAATCCAAAAATAAATACCAAATGTGAGCATGATTATTATCTTGCATGTACTCTTGAATGGATGGAAAGAAGTGATACATGTACCATGTGTGATCAGATATTTTACCCTAGAGCTTCCATAATTGTAATTAAATTGCATGTTCTTTATGGATTATGTGAATTTGACTTCAATAATTAAGCTTCATTCTATCATTGGATAAGTATTTGGATTCTATGGTGCTTAAGATATTTATTTCTATTTCTCTTTCCCTGATTCTTAGAATTGGGTTGGCTAAATATAAATTTTCAAGTTTTTTTGGTAATTAAAGAGGAATCTGATTTGAAAAGACTCTCCCAAAGAGGAATATATTTAAAACAATCTCAATAAATAAAATATAGTTCATTATAACTTTAGTATTTACATTTATTGATGAAATTCATACTATTTTAGACACAATAATTAGTAGTTGGACTTCATTTTCTAACTTTTAAATTCATCCTTACCCAAAATTCATAGAGATCAAAATAGTAGGGGCCTTCAAATATCTATAGTGTACAAATACCAAAGTAGATGAAACATAATAAGATTATATATATTCTAGCACATGATAACATAGATGAAATGAAGAAGGAATAGAAACTATAAACTATATTAGAGATATGAACTATAGCAAAAATATGTATACCAAAACCAAGCCTCATGGTATTGCTAAATTTGAAGAAAAATTTGTTATTACTTTTGACTATTCTAATTTGTAACATTGCAAGCTGAGTAGGGGGAAAATTGATGCCCAAGAACTTGAGAAATATCTAAAGTGTGCAATGAATATTGCCTTGATAGCTTACTAGATTCATTACAAAAATTGTGTAGAGCTTCATTGAAAATGCAAAAGTTGGCAAAGCTTCATTAAAAAAGTAAAAGTTTCCAGCCTCAGAGGCAACATTCTATAGCCTTGTTCTACACCTCTATCTGCACATTATGGTGAATCCTAGTATCACTAGAATCAGGAGGCATGTGTTCCTTCAGTGATTTGGTCTAATATTAATAGATGGTATATTGCAATGATTCATTAATCCTTTTAAGCTCAAAATCTAATCATTATAGTAGGGTCCTTAACACAATGTGTAAGACCATCTCAAAATTCTTTATCAAAAGTAATTGCAGTGTATTAGAGACCAAAAGAGAAGATATGGAGACGATATCAGGTCCAATAATTTCCTTAATCAAAGGTATAGAATAGTAGCCACAAATATTAAATTCCTTATTAATGTTGTCATTAGAAATTAGGGATTTGTTTTGCTTGTATGATAATACATGGTCCTCTAATATTATAGGGAACTAATCAATATATTTTGCTTGTTTATTACAGGAGGAACTACACAAAAGGCCTATTTATTACTAAATTTCAATGTCATCATGAAAGGCTAATAATAGTTAAGCCCTTTTGCTTCTTAAAAGTGTTTTTTGACTTGAATCCTGATGGATTTATGTAACATGTAATTACTATATCATACTCTAGTAATTCTAAGATCCTTACATCATATTATTAATTCTCTTGTAAATAAATTACCTTGAAATCTAAATCCAATACCTACAACAAACTTAACCTCCTCTTCTTCTTGTAGGGACTTGTCGCTTTACGCCCTTATTCTTTAGAAGAATCCTAATCATTGATTTTGTAATATGAATTATAATAATCCATTCTAGTGTTAGTTTAAGTATAAAATTTGATGTAAATCCCATTATTATGATGTGATGAGTTGAGGAGATCATAAACTTGTAAGAATTATAAAATTTCCTTGTCTTTTTTCACAAAGTCTATGACACCAAGGTCATTTTCATCATCTACATGGGTGAGGATTGATTATTTTCTATCTTAAAGACAAATGTTTAGGTTTGTTGAACACCACAAATTTAGATTATAATATTTTTTTGATGATGGAAAATTTAATAAAAATAATCATCCATTAAATTAACTAATTGGTTGCTCACTCTAGGGACATCCTCGATGGAAAAAAATATAAATTCTTGGTAAATTCATGCACATAATTCTTATATAAGTGAATATGTCCAGCCTTTCTTTGGTAAATTTTAAAAACATAATAATAAACCAATTACGGATCTCCTTGAATATTGAGTTTTTTTAAACTTAATCTCCTATCAATGAGAATTAATAATAACAAATATTTGTATTCTACTTTATTTACTCATATTCAATCATGAATGTTTTATAATGTTTGATTTGTTTAATTTTATTTTTACTAGCATGAGCCCTTTATCTTGACCTATTTCTCCACCTCATTCTATACTAAATATGTGAATGGACCTATCCACTTTTAATTATTAATGTTACATATACATAAATTTTCTTGATTTGTAGAAAACCATTTAATCATTTTTGTGGATATACACAATCTTAAATTCCACATTTTACCCTTCAAGTCAAAATTTACCAATATAGATAAGAGTGGAAATTTGTCTTGACCCCTATGGGTTGATCCTATCTTTTACCTTAGTAATGGTTGCTTTTCAAATTTAGACCCTTTCTTATATGTTATTCTTTATTTCTAAGATATGTAGTGTGAGGTTTTCTACTTTTAAATTGATATAAAGGCACATCTAAGTATCACATTTTATCACTATGGAAACTTTAATATTGAGGAATACTTACACTATATCACACCAAGCAAAGATTTTCTATTCTTACTAAATATGTTCTAATCATTTGAATCAATCCTTAACCAAGTCAAAAGTATATTTTATTCAAATAAATTAAAATCATTATCAAGTATTCAATCCATCTCTAGTAGGTTTTTTTAGTGGTGAATCTTCATTAATCTATGAATATTCTAGTTTTTTAAGTCAACATTTGGCAATTTTTCTAGAGTGGCTGACAAGGTAGGATTGACTAAACTTTTAGGGTGAAAATTAATTTTAATGAGAGGTTCACCTACGTTTGAATATAAATTTCCTTGTATAAATTAATTCACCGGTAGCTCAAAATCCAATCCTAAGAAATTGATCATATACCATCGGGCAACTTTAAGAATTTTTTTAGTGGTTTGTATTTCAGGTCTCAAGAGGGCTTCAAGAATCAATAGTTTTTAGCAAGGTATGCAATGATTTTTTCACAATATAAATTCTTAGTATTTTTTAACTATAATTCTATTTACTGATCTTTAAGTGCCATTATGGCAATTAAATACGAGGGCATTTGATGGTAGCCTATGGGTTATCGACAATATTCTAAAAGTGTGGGTGCTCGATGGTAGCCTATGAGTGTTTAAATGTAGTCTTTCGATGCCCAATAGTAGCATACGGTTGGATGATGATAATCTATGGGTAGTGATGATATGCTGCCTATAGGTGAAAGATGACTATCTGCAAATGGATGATAGAAGTCTATGGGTGGATGTCTATAGTCTATGGGCAGATGTTGGTAGTCTGTGGGTAAGCATAGCTCTTGAAATGCAACTAATAATTATGAAATGTGTTTAGTAGTTGATATCTTTGGTCACATACTTTTGGGAAAGCTTGAAAGCATTAAATCTTGGAATGCAGTGAGAGCATGGAATAAACACAAGATCTTAAGATGTTTTGGATTTTATTTTCAACTAGTTTTGGATCTTACTACTAGCAAACTCCCATTGTGTTACTTTTAATTAAGCAACATAGATACCCATGTAAACAGAAGTATGGTAAATAATAATCCCACATGCATGTCCAAACACCTTCTCATTGGTGAGAGACACTATAAATACTCTCATATTAGCCTTTAATATTCATGGAGCTTCATGGTGAGTACATAGCAAACTATTCTTTCACCTTTTACTGAATAATATCATGTGTGGGCCACTCAAGGTATTACACAAGTGTCTATCTATATTGTAATGGCATCTTCCCATACCATATCAACATTCATCAACATGATGTGTTTGAGCACCACCACTATGCAGATGAATGTTGACATGATGTAGATGAGCATTGGTTCATTGCAGATGATTCAACATCCATCAGCATGTCATTAGCATATATCTACATTGCATAGACATCCATTTGCATGGTGTTAGAATTCATCTGTACCATCTCGGCATTCATCCACATGATGCTAGCATCCACCCATACCACATGATGTTGGAATTTGCATATGATCTGCTAGTATTTGCCTACACCATACCATTGTTCATTTATAGCTTGTTGGTGTTCATCTGTAGACTTGTGGTGCATCGATGATATTTTTCCTTGGTATTTACATAAGGGTTATAGAAACCTGGTAGGCCTTGTGTGATTTACTACATGACATCACATGATTCACCTATGTAATGATACGCCTTCAAAATTGATTTTCCACCATTATGAAAAAATCACCATTATAAATATGATTTGCCTTGGGACCTCTATGTATTTTTTAAATGGCCACTAAAATGAACCCTGTCTCAACAAAGGCCTTGGTTCAAAGACTTTCCCTCATAAAGGATCAATAAAGGTAGTTTGTAGCACTGAGTTTTCTTTGGATTGAGGGGAAGTTAGTTGAAAGTTAAAAGATTTTTGGCTAATTATGTTTTTTTCTTGTTGGGTTTTGTTATCTCAATTTTATATGTTGGGTGTTATCTGAAAATCTTATTTCTTGTAGTCTTTTGTTGTGTTCCAAAGACCATTGGTAGAGGCATGGTTTTAGATATTTCATTATTTTATATTTAACTTCATTATACAAGGCTCCAAAATACAAATCAAATTTATCCTGCTTATATCACATTTAAATTAAAATTGTAATACCAAAAAATAAGTTTTTATTGGAAACAAAAACATGTGAATTGCACAATTTCATTATTTTCTTACTTCAAATACATACTAACATGTTATATTCATGTATCTACATCCTTCTTTCACAACAAAAATAATGAATACTTATAGCTCATAACATTATTATTTTTTAAATTCTTTGTGTGTACTGTGTAAACATGAATCTCTGTGGTTTTTTTTTTCCCACAAAACAAATGTTGCACCCTATCACTATTGAAATAAGACCATAATGAATAAATACAATAAAATTCCAATAGCATCATCTCTTTTGATATTTTGAGCCACATTAAACTATTAATATGATACCAAAAGGGCCTGTAAATCAAACAAGATTATTGAATGCAAAAACACACTAATGTAGATGGAGAAATTTATTTATGACCCAATAATATATTTTTCTTAAATATTAAGTTTTACTCAAGTTATCGTCGAAACCAAAAAAAAATACACAGTGTATTTGCTCACAACAAATAAATATTTATTTTTTTCACTCGTCAAAAAATTCTTATATGAATAGAAACTTATTTCGACAAATTAGAAAAGAAACTTTTTTCTAAAATAATTTTAAAACAAATATATACAACAAGTTTAGATTGAATAGTAATATTATTTTTTTATTAGCACAAAAAATATAATTTTTCTTACACACTAATCCACATTTATTTTAAATGAAACACATGGCTTTTTCTCAACATTTCAATAAAAAAATATACACAAACATAAAAAAACATTCATTATTAAAAATTGTGCATTTCACCTACTCAACATTAACAAAAAAATCATAACAGAGAAATACACTACAATGTCAACAATACACCTTATGTTAAAGCTCTTTGGATTTCTTAAGACACATCAAAAGCATTGACATGATATGCACATAGCCATTAAATTCAAAATAGATAAAAGTATTGAATGTAAACACAGACTAATGTAGGTGGCAAAAGTCATTTATGATTTCTTAATATATATTTTTAAAATACTAACTTTTATTTCAATTATAATAAAAATAAGAAAAATCACATAACACAATTATTAATAATGAAAAAATATTTATTTTTTAATGGTTAGAAAAATCCCATATACTTAAAAAGTTGTTTCGATCAATAAAAAATGCTTTTCTAAGAAAATAAGGAGAACAAATTATGATTAAAATTTAATTTAATTTAACTATTAACGTCTGCATGAAGCCGATAATAGCCTATGGCAAGAACATAAGACATGAAACCAGCTAATCTAAAAAGTAGAAAATTAAAGAGATATAAAATCTCATAATAAAAAGCTAATCGATTGTTCAACCTCCTCCAAAAACCCATTAACTTTAAATTGAAGTATTGCGAAGCCATGATGTGATGGAAACTCTGAATGCGCCATAATATAACAAATCTTCAGAACGGTTGCCGTATAAGACGCTCAAACAAATCTTTATCAGTCACCACTAAGTTTAAGTTTATATCAATCAAACCCACTAAGATGACATTGACGTTGATTAAATTAAATTTGAGTCGCATAATACAAGGGAAGCTTCGTGCAAAACTAGGGGCTTCCACTAAATTTATATAAATCATATCAACTTCCATGACATTGACACGAGAAGCTTCGGAATGTCTGTGAGGTGAGGCGAGGCGAGGCGGCTATTTTGAAGTCAATCAATTGCTTTTTCTCTTCCAAATTCAAATTTAGTTAAATAAAGGCGATTGAGATTCCTACTCGTGGTCAGAGATGACAACTAATAATGGGCCTCCATCCATTCTCAACAACAATCCCGCCAAACCCTTCTCTAAATTCAATTAATTCGCTCAAATTTTTGATGGATTTATGGAGTTTACAATACCGAATTAAAACTACAAATATTTTTTTCCAATAAATAAGATCATTGACTTAAAAAGAAAGGACATTAATTTTTGTCAATATGGTGGGCATTGATGGCATAAATACCATTGTAGATCTAAACACGGCGATGGACGAAATTTAAAAAATAATAATACCCATGAAAAAAATAAAAAACTGGGATCCATTCATAAAATATCCAGGCACCTATTTAAAAATCGTCTGTTAAATTGGAAGAACTCGCCATTCGTATCTTGTTCCCGAAAGGTCTCGTTACTAGTGCTTGTATCCTTCAATCTGCATTATTTTTAAATGGTTGTGAGCATTTGGAGTAGATGCAAAGAGTTTGTAATCAAAATAAAACCCATATTAAACTTCTTGTGCACACAGTACCCCTAATCTCCTTTTAACATTGTCCAATCCTGAGAGCAAATATCACCATGGCTCCCCTGGTTAATCAAAGAAATAAGAAAAAGAATGGCATAGCATACAACCCTCGTTGAAATCCGTTTGTACTGTGTCTCTTCTATCTGTCTGATATCTTTTACAAGGATATGTATAAAAGTCTTGAGACAAATGCTTCCTCTATGGAATTGAGATACAAACTATGTTCTGAAAACCAGGCAACTTAAAGAAACCGGAGGCATCCGACGCATTGGACACTAAGCAGTTGCGTATGACAGGTGTCATATATGCAGAGCACAACATTTTGTATATAAGTATATGAACTATAATACTGTATAATATTATAAAATACTAATACTATATTATATTATTTATAATTACAATTATATTATATAATTACAAAAATATATATAATATTATGTTATAATTGTAAATAATTTATAAAATATTATTATTATAGTGACATAAATATATAGTGATATTATTTTAATATTTTTATTATATATAAAAATAAAATATAAATTATTAATATCTATTAATAGTTTCTTATATATTAAAATAATATTTGATAATAATTATATTTATAAATATATATTATAATTATCTATATAATATATTTTATATTAATATAATATATTACATTTGTAATTAATATATATAAATATAAATTCTAAAATGTCAATGTCTTGTTCCTAGGTCAACGACATTGTATCATTGATTCAAGTTGTGCATGAGATGTGGAGCCCTGTTATAATGAAATTAGTTCTCATGACATCCTCATCTACCTTTACCAATAGAAAATGATTAATCAAATATATCAACTCCTTGTAAGCTGTGTACCCCACTCCAATGGATGAAGGCCATGTAAATCCACTAATTTCTTTGAATCTAAATCTAATGTATGATATGGACCCTTTGGTGTATAATACCACCTCCAATACATTGTCACTACCCTTTACCATCACCACTTGTTTAGTTTTTATGGCTTTTCTTTTCTCCACTACTTAACAGGGCTCAAGCTCACCGTGAAACAAAACAACTCCTCCTTGCACAACACATTGCTACACAATATGAAGAAACACACAACCTCATTTTTCATTGTAACCTCCACCATAAATATAAAAGTATCATTAATTAACCCTTTGTAAAAAAAAAAAATGTAGATGAGGTCAGTGGTCATATCAATTTACACTCCCTCACTTTGTGAAAATAAAATAATACATCCCTTCTGCTGATTTGATTGTGACACAACTCCATGTATGATGTGTGGCTTCAATTAGTGGTGCATTCCTACTAAATGTAGGGATAAGACATTGACATCCCAAAGTATATCTTGTAGATTCTATTCATCTATGTTGCTAACATATTGACACCTAAAGCAATTATATTAGGCTTAAGAATATATAGAAATATCATACTTAGATCCCTGAAAGAAATTGAAATGTCATACGGTACATACAAATAATGAATGATTTCAAGGTGAACTACATGGTGATGGTGAGGGGCAATGACAAGGTATTTCAACTGATATCATACACTAATGCCCATATAATAAAATATAATAGTATTTACAATACAAAAATACAATATAATATTAGCTTCAATGAACATGTTACTATTTGGAATAATATATATACTACTAGTTGCCCCAAAGGTGCAAATTATGTCAGAAGGGATGTAATTTTTTGTTTTAGTAAATTGGGGTTCTGTAAAGTGAGAGTGTGATTCAAAAATTATATTGAATGAAAGACACATGATCATTAACCTCGTCTCACCTTTCGTGTATGAAAAATTAAAAAAATAAGGCATTTTAGGTTATATCGTATACAATATTAGCATTGATGGACATGTTACTATTTGGAAGACATGAATCTTTATCTACAGTGACATATGGTTATGTTCATTTACCCATATTGTTTACACCTGCACATGTGATTATGTTATATTTTAAATTGGCACATCAATGTAACAACAATGTAGCATGATACTTATTCATTAAAACAAAGTAAGGAGGTGACATCTTTGATTGGTTATTTTCTATTGTCAAGGGTAGATGAGGACATCACAAGAGTCAATTTGATTATAGTAGAAATCCATGTCTCATGTGAAACTTGAGAAATTACATCATGCTTAAGAATATATAAAAACACCATAATAATACCCTAGAAGAGAGGGAAAGGCCATACATCACATAAAAATAGTGAAATATTTCAAGGTGAGATGATCAACAATGGTGAGTGAAAATGACAAGGTATTTCAAGTAACAGACTTGATGAAACCTAGGAAGATACACATTAAATTTTAGTTACATGTCATATTTATCAATGCAATCTATATCATAGGCATACGAAAGACACAAGATAAGTTTTGATAGGTGTGGCATGTCACTAAATTTCCAATGTGTATCTTCCCAAGGTTCATTTAGTATGTCACTTGAAAAACCCTATAATTTCCCCTCACTATGACCACCTAGTTCACCTTAAAATATTTCACCACTTTCATATTATTTATAGCCTTTCCCTTCCCCACCCATTTTTCAAACTCACTATAAAATGAAATGTCTCCTCTTTATACAACACGTTGCCATACTATATGAAGGAACACACAACCTCATTTGGCATTGTCACTGCCACCTTAAAAAAGTATTATTGTGTCCTATAGTCCCCAATTATAGACATATTAGGTAATAATTTGGTACAATTGTTTTCCATCCATTCCCATAAAGGTTCCTTATAAACCCTACTCCATTCAATCTTCATGGAATACAACACTTCTTGTTGGGCTTCTTGTTCTTCGATATTCAAGTTTTGTACCTTCTCTTCCTACACCATTCATAAGAACTCAAGCTTTGTAATCAATGTTGTATACAATAAAAAAAAAAGTGAGATATATTTGTAACTATTGTTACTTACAATGAAAATACTATAAAATTGATATAATATTAAAACATAGATTTTATAATCTAATATTTATGTAAATTATATAATATATATAATATTAAATTTTCAATGCATATAAAAATTATAATAAATATTATACAATATTTATAAAAAGATGACTTTAAAAGATATTGATTATTTAATTATGAGACTTAAAACCAAAAAGACTTACAAAATAGTGAAGAAAAACTACAAACACTCAGTAAAAATAAAATAATTATACTTTATCATTGCAGCATACCAAATATGAACTACTTTATTTAACCTCTAACTTTTCTTACACCATGGGAGCAATTGCTAGTTACATTAGAAGTGTTATACTGAGGTGAAATCATCTTAGATTCATCTATAGATATTTTTAGATGTTGTCCCTATCAAATCTATCATGTTACATAAAAATCTTAGCATATGTATTTATGTCATCTACTGCATTCAGCCTGTCATCTTTCACATATGTTTCTATAGCATTGTGGAATTCAAAGACCATTCCAAATTAATATATGACCCTTATGAATTTTTCATGAACCTCTATTACCATACACACTGATGTGGTTTGCTTTGGCTAGTGTGAAAAACAAACATAAAATGCAATGCCCAACATAGCTTCTCTAGATCACACTAAAGTTTCATATAGACCTGAAACTTGTTTTTCATTGTCATGGTGTTGGAAGGATGGAGAAGCTGATAGTTGGAAGAACCCATGTGAAATAGGAGTTTGTTACTCCAAAACTTGAGATGGATAGAGAATTTTTAAGGCCCAAACTTCATATTTGGAGGATGACGAGCCAAGGGTTTGAATATTGAGGCATTAATTATTTGGAAGTTATTGTTCTTATTTGATTAGATATTTTGAAATTTCACTCCTTAAATAATAAAACAAATTTTTATTTGTATTTATTACCTTAAATAGATTATAAACTCACAAATGTGTGTGTGTGTGTGTGTGTGTGTGTGTGTGTGTGTGTGTGTGTGTGTGTGTGTGTGTGTGTGTGTGTGTGTGTGTGTGTGTGTGTATGTGTGTGTGTGTGTGTGCATATATCTTGATTAGGGTGATTTCTCTATTCTATGATGGCATAGGTGTTAGTAAGTGAACCCCACATAGTGGGTAAGGAAATATTATGAATGTTAAATGGTAGATTTAATTATTTGGGTATTAATACTTTTGTTCATATTTACAAGATGGCAAGCTAAGGGTTATAATATCATGACAATAATTCCTAAGCAAGTTATTATTCCTATCTAGTTAGATCTTTCAAAATTTGACTCTTTAGATAATACAACAAATTTTCATTTGTATTTATTACCCTAAACATGGTATAAACTCAAAAACATATACAAAGGTATACATTTGGGAGTATATATCTTGATTAAGGCGATTGTTGTGTCCTAATATGGTGTAAGTGTTAGTAAGTGAACCCCATGTAGTGGGTAAGGAAAGATTATGTTTTTTAAATGGTGGATTTAATGATTTGAGTGTTTGATAATTCTTTTAGTAGTAAAATAAATGTTATTATGGAAAATTGATTATATCTTAAATAGTTAATGATAATTTGTTTGTGTTCATGTTAACATAAATTATTTAATACTTTTGTGTATTGATGAGTGTTAATATAGTGCCTTAAATATTGTTCAATAACATTTAACTTGAATGGAACACATTATTTTATTTCAAAATAAATAACTCTAACACCCAGTAAATATGTATTATGGGAAAATCTAGATCATATAATTCAAATAGTAAACTATTAAAAGTAATTTTAAGCTTCCATGGAAAAAGGAGGAAGACTAATGAAGAAGTAAAATCTATTTTTTTAACACTACAATGGTAACCTAATACCTAAAATCTTGAAATAGGAAAATAAAGTATAAATAATCAAACTACTTTTCAAAACCCCTTCTAAACAAGTAAACATATCTGATAGGTATGGTAAATCATCTAGAATTAAGAAAACATAATTTATAAATTATCAAGTACAAGCCACTATGGAGGTCTTAAACATAATAAATGCCACTATATATATAATTTCTTAAAAGTCAATTTAGCTTAATCAAGAGGAGGATGAATGCTAAGTTATTAATCTTTGTTGACATAATTGGGAATAACTTCAACTTTATTATCAACATCATTATCAATCAAGAAATGTGAATTCAAGGACAACACTCTTCGACCATTCTCCTTAGTTGTGCTGAAATGTTCACATGGATTAGTAATGAACCTAACTTTGGCTTTTTGTTTAGTTGGAATGTGAACACTTTGAAACTGAATGAGGTTCTTATGTGGATCTACTTTTTGATGTTGTTTCTATCTCTTATACACATCATTTACTTGCCTTTCTGTGGCTTATTATTAATAATTGTAAATCATAAAAAATAAAAAGGTGTACTATTTATGAAAAAGGACAATAACATATAATAGATCACAATTTTAATAATAATATATTATGATGTAAGGGTTCACTACATGCATAATTTAGGACATTTTTCCTAGTCAACTTCCAAGTTCCCAACTATGCGATGGGATATTAAGATGATGATGAAAAAACATACAAAAAGGGAGTTAATAAAACTCAAGAAAAAATAAAACACACTTTGCCTTGTTTCCTTGATTTTTTAGTTCAGTCATAAGACTATAGAGATTGTAAATACTAAAGATAAGATAGGAATGGGATAATGTGCATACACCACACAATCAAATTTTATGGTAAATTATATAAAAATGCAAGATGAAATTTAGAGTAGACCATCAAAAACAAATATAGACGTGCATTATATTTTATGTTTCTTTTTATTTTTATTAGTATGGCTTTGAATATCATGGTGAATGATGTGATGTCGAAGATGACATGTTGAAGGTGGTGCATGGCATAAGTGTAGACACTATGAAAATGGAATAATATGGGTGTGAGGGAGGAAAAAAATTGGATAATGTACATGTAGATTTCATTTGCGATAAGAGATAAATACTTTTGACACCACTTGCACTAACAAACACACCTACATCACCACATGTTTTTTAGAAAAACCATCAACTACATTTTATGACACTATATTTTGGGATATGGCTGTCAATTTTTAAATTAAATGTAGGAGAAAAATTGCATCAAAATAAATTCACTGAGCTTCCTATATGTCTAAGTTAGTTTCATAAAGATAAAATATAAATATGAGAATAAATCCATCCTAAGAGGCACATTAATGCATTTGACCACTTGGTAGAGTAAATTGTCTCTTACTGACATTTTATAGTTGTATCAAACCACACATATAAAGTGCTTGTAGGGATCGATATAAAGTGTCATTAAATGGTCTTTAAAACCCCTAAAACCACCTTTAAAGGTTTATATATAGTTTTAAATCCTATTCCATGTTTAATCAAAAGTTTAATCTTATTCAATTCACTATTGCCACATTTTTTTAATTTAGGGATCACACTTCTATAACCTCTATTTGATAACATGTTTGCTTAAGTTGCTATTAGATTTTTTTTGAAAGAATTGTTGAAGATTATTAGTGTTAATATTTAGTGTACCATTGTGCTATCAAAATAGTAATTTAATTGTAGCTTTACATTTTTTAAATTAGAGTCCTTACAAATAAGGATATATGTCTAGAAAACATGTTTATCATAAGGATAATAATCTTTGAGCTAATCTGAGATGAAAATAGGCATGAAATAAATTACTATAAGTAAGAAAAATAGTTAGATATTAAAAAAATCACATGTAGATAGTCATATTTCATGTCTTCTTCTTGCTACTATAAATACACTTATTGTCTATGATAATTATCCAACCACTAAAAAATAACCTCCAATTATGATACTACAATATATCTCAAATATTTATTGAAAATTTTTATCCTATGATGATGTAGGTGTTAGTAGGTGAACCCTGGGTATTGGGTTAGGAATTATTATACATGTTCAATGGTGGAATTAATAAGAAATAACACAACATTTCATATCTAGGAACACTTTAGTGGGTATATGCTTGAGATACTATACTCACCTAGTGTGTTTGGGCTTGATTGGTTGTGTTGGAGTATGGTTGTATAAGTTTTTCCTATCATTATTTCAATTATTATTTAATCATATTCATGCTTATAAAAAATCCTTGGAATTATGGTTATTGTGAGAAACTTTCAACCTTTCATTACTACCTTATTATCGCATTGATCTATATTTAAAGGTTAGAGTTCATTCTTTCTTATAAATTTAGGATCAAACTTGGGATTTTTATATATTTAGCATCATCACTATTTTATTGGGTGATAATTTGGTGAGTGGAAGCTCTTGATATAATGTTTTTCTAGAGAAGCATTTGACTATAAATATAAGCAGGCAGTTTCTCTTCACTATAACTGCTCATGTGATTCTGAATATATGTTATTTTTACATGTTTTAGAAGCCTTATTTAGTTTTTTAAATAAAAGGAGTCTATTCAAGATATTATATTTGGTTTTTTATTGTTAAAAGTATGTTATAAATTGATTGGTACTTTTGAAATTTTATTTTGATGAATTTCACTGAGAATGAATGGATATGCTCAATTGTGTATAGTTATATGATGGTTTCTTTTTGGGTCAATTTATCTATTGTATATTAGTTTTGTCTAATTTAGTAATTTATATAAATGGAAGTTCTCAATATTTTAACCATGCATCACGGCTTGATGGCTATGCAACATGTAGTTGAATTTTATTTTAGTTATGACTTAAGATATATCGTAGTAGGTATATAGTTGTAGATGTTTGGGAATGAGTAAGGTAGATAGTTTTAGATTTTATTAAAAAAACATGTATAAAATTACTTAAAAATTTATGTGTAATTTATTTTATTATTTGAATTCATTATGTTTTTATCATTTGGGTTATAGTTGGAAATTGATGGGTGTTTTGGATTCAAATGTAATAATATAGAATTTTATATAGCCTTGTGCTTACTATAAGAGCACAAACTACTTAACATGTTAATTAGCAATATTTTTATTGATTGGATTATTATACATGTAGTTTTAATCTTTTTATTTATATATTTCTACTCATTATACCTAACAGTGACATAATAATGATACGTATCATGTTCTTGGTTTTAATATTGATAACTCTTAGTAATATAATTATGGTTATGTAGTGATTACTCTTTTTTTCTTACCCTAAAAAATTATTACACATGACTTATTTAACCCTTATAAATTATAAGATTACTTAATTCATTTGTAATATATTTTAAATTTTGATGTGCATCTTATAGGAAGTAAGATAGATAGTACATTGCAATTATATGATTAGATTTATTTGTTGGGTTTCCTTTAGTCCTTGTGGGTAAAATCACAAAATATATATCAATACAAATACTCTAGTTTTGTGTGACATTATAATGGAATCCTTCCATTTTTTCTCAATATAAAAGGGTTACAAATACATCCTTGTTCAAGGTGTTATATTGGTACTTATTTTATGCAAAAAGGTAAAAATAAATTAATCTTGAATATTTTGATTGTAACTTGTATTATTGTATAATGTTTTGATTTCTCAAATTGTTTACCTAAAAAGGTAGTAGCTTGCCATATTTATGCCAACACACTATTTGTATTTTTTTTAGAATGTTGATATTAGACAAATTGAGTGACTTACTAAATGTAAATTGTATCTTATCCCTTGATGTCCTCAACATGGTTAATTTGTATGGCTACATTTTTACCATTATAATGAAAGGATAACTAGTCATAGATCTAATTTCATACTTGTTTTATAAATTATGGATGAATGTATGTTTTTTACTATAAAAACTTGGCTTTTTGGAGTAAATGTAGTATATTTAGTTATTTTGTGTGCACTTACATGTGTAAAATTAATATAAAATTCCACTATAAGTTGGTTTTAGATTTTTTTTATTAATCGGTGGGTTTGTATTTTAGGCTTTGTCATACTATCTTATGTTCATGTTTGTTTTTAAACAAATGCCCTATTGTGAACGTATTGTGTTTCTACCATACTTAATCACTGATACTTAAATGTACACTCCTAATAATGGCCTTTCTATAATTATATCATAATATAATCACAACAACATACATAACTTATAGCATTGATTTCACCATCGAGGCAAATGCTAATACATATTATAGATAGCAACCAATTCAACCCTATTTTATTATTGTCAATCTAGGAAATATTTTAGTAAATGTCAAAAAATCTTCCCAAACTTTTCACACTTATAACCTCTCTCTCCACATAAGAATATTTATAAAATCTATAATTTAATCAAACCATTAATGTTTAAATATTAAAAGTGTCATGGCTCTATATTATCAAGCAAATTTCTAATTATTTTGAAAATGTTAATTACATTTCTAGGTTAGTGGCAAGGATAACTGATAGACAAACCTTGTTTAATAACATTCTATGATATCATAATTTTGTGTTAAGATTATTAATAAAAAAAATTATAATGGGAAAATATAATTCAAGATATTTACTACTCAGTATGATTTTAGATGATTCATATTGAGATACACAAGATTTCAAATAGAAAGTAAATTAGAGAAATTAACCATTGCAAATGCATACACATCTTATACAATATTAAAATTTAAATGTAACAAATTATTGTTGTTGTTGTTGTTGTTGTTGTTGTTGTTGTTGTTGTTGTTGTTGTTGTTGTTGTTGTTGTTATGTGATAAATCTCCAACTCTTTTCCAAAAAATCCATTTTAACACAATCTAATATGTGTTGAAATTTTCAATTTATATAAAATATCCTTGAATATATTGACAACAATTTTTTTTTCACATCCTATTATCTTGCATTCCCAAAAAGTGTTAAATTTTTATCAAAATAATTTGCATATTTTCTTTATATTTGAACATTTTGCATAGTTCATACACATAATTTACCTAATAAAATAATTTAGCATACAAAGCTAACACTTTGTAGTGATGATTCTTTGTTTTCTATGTAAATTTATAATATTAAAATTATAAAATAAATCATTCAAACATATACATGACTAAATGTTTCTAATATACATTGCAAGCCAATGACAAGTACTCCCCCTTTGCTAATATGCAACTTTTGTTCTACTAACCTAAAACTTAGTCTATGAATTCCCTCAGCTTCCATATACATTTTATCTTTCACATGTTCTATTAGTCTCTAAAATATTAACACTATAAAAAATATAAATTTCAATACAATTAACATGATAGAGGCAAATACTATCCACTAAATAGCTTGTGTTTAAACTTTACACAATTATGAATAAATAAAATTATGAAAATGAATTCACCTTGAAGTTTTTTGAGGATTTTAAAAAATCATAAGTAAAAATTATAACCTATTTGATTTGTGGATTATTACGGTTGACTAGTTGATTAACTAATATTTGATTAAAATTTATGACATATAGTGATTGTGGGATAATTATATGTTGCTTAAGTTACATGATTAGTTTCTATGATTAACATTACTTTTACATTATGTACATTGTGTTCGTGTTTATTAGATATACAATAATATTTCATGGATATAATAATGTTTTGGGATAACTACCTTTATTGTTGTGAGGTAGACGCATAACAGATTCATCCCTTAGAGTGTGATAGAGGGAGAGCATCATTAAAGAGAGTGGTTTATATGGAGACATTGGGGGATGACATAGAATGAAGCTAGAAATCCTTGCACACACCACATAGTATATCTTGTTTTTTAATTAATTGTTTGATATAGATAACATTACATGTTTTATGTACTTTTCCTTTATGTGATTATTAATATGCTTTATTTTATGATCTTGGTTGATGATAATGATCATGTTGATTTGTTTGAGTGATTTCATTAATTTTGTGATCGTACGTACCTTATCTTTTATAATGTAATTGTTTGGTTGAATGAGTGAATTTATTTATATTTTAATTATCATACTTCCTTACTAGGTATGGTTGTATAGTATAATGACATGATATTATGATGGATTCCATTGTTATTATTGATCTATAAAATTAAGGTAATAATAATTAAAGATTATTATTATAATATATATACTAAATCCAAATGTTGCAAGATATAAATAAGATTGTTTTTAAATATCTTTGTATTCTATTAACTATTTTCCCAAAGGTTTGATATTCATAATATATTTTGGATATTTAATATATTAATTTTAATTATTAAATGATTTTAGGAAATCATTGTATTTTCTAAGTATGTTTGTGGACAACATTTTAACATTAAACTATAGTCTTGTAATATCTAATTCTATTGCCATGCTATTCAATCATTATTATATTAAGTTGATAGTCATTGCATGGAAATACAATGGTTATAAAATAATTTGACATTCATTTCATGGAATAAACATTGGGGTTATGTAACTTGTGGTTTAGTTAGTCAATTTTGGGTAAGTTGATGATAGAATTGTTTAAGTTAATGTCATGAAAATTTTATAAATAATATAAAATGATTATTTAGGGATTCTATGGAAGTATCGAGATGATTAAGGTTTATAATCACATGTTGACTATGAGTTAGCCATCATTTGAAAAAAATCATGGAGATTTGGGTTTGGCTATATGGTAGCAAACTATAGAGTTCTATTGAGTGATTTTTGCATACATTTTATCAGTTAGTTATGCCTAATGAGAATATAGTAGAAATTAGAGGAAAGTAAGGTGGTAGGGAGAAATAAAAGAAATGAAAATAAGTTTTGTGGACACACACGCATACGGGAATTTTTAGATTAAAAAAATAAAAATATTAAAAGATTTAGAGCTTAAAAACATTTCACTCACTTGGCAGAATATATTGGTTAGTTTTGTACTTGAATTTTTGTGTTCTAGTGTTAGATGGAATTGTGAAAAAAAAATTTATTCAATAATGGGTTATTCAATTTTTACAAATCAATTGAAAAATATATATAAAGGGATGGATGTAGGGCCCTATGGAAGGATTGGCCTCCATAGAACCCTATATCTAACCCCATAATCCCAAAGGGTAAGGGGTAGGGCCATGGGTGTTTTCCTTATTTTAATTCTCAACTAAGAAATATCTACCATTTAATGCTCTATCAATTCAAAAATGTTGAAAGTTTCATTAAATTTTTTATTAAGTTCTTACGACATTTTTAATAGGTTATATACAATTAATTTTATTAAGAGAGCATTATGTATATTGAACTAGTTGGACTATATAAAATGGAAATGGGGTTGTTTCTTTAATTCTCAAGAAAGTATATATACATATATATTATTATAGGTATGGGTCTGTATATACACCCTATAAGACATTGATATCTTAAGGTACACACACGCGCGCACACACACACACACACACACACACACACACACACACACACACACACACACACACACACACACACACACACACACACACACACACACACACACACACACACACACACACACAAAAAGAATATATGTATGATTAACTTGACAATGATAGCCTAATGATGAGTGAGCTAAGTGTTAAAAGTGGGGAACTTGAAGGTCCATTCCTTGGGATCACCACTCTATAGAATCATTACCACACTAAGCTATGTTGGGTTATTAATGAGAAATATCCATGATGCAATGGACTACTGAATCTGTGTTTAATGTGATAAAGGTCAACATGTGTGCATGTGTATGTATGACTAACCTGATGATGATAGCCTAGTCATGAGTGAGTTGAGTGTTATAAGTGGGATGTCTTAGTGTCTATTCATTTTGATCACCACTCTCTAGCATCGTTACACACTAAGTTATGGTAGGTTATTCATAAAAAATATCCATAATCCAATGGCTATCGACTCAGTGTTCAATATGATAGGGGTCAACATGTAGCTTGAAAACTATTTTTAATCTGATGAGGAAAGTCTATAGTCTATGGATATGGATATTATTCACCATTGTTTAGATAATTCTACTTATAAAAATATTTATCATTTTGGGTTTGTCTCAAAAATCATGCTACCTAAAATTTTAGCCAATGAGATGTAGAAGGGTTAGTAAAGTGAGTTGGTTATCCCAAACCACACCCAAGTTAAAATATAATAGGGAATTTAAAGGTTAGATCTATCTATTTGAGTTGACTTAGTGGTTTTAGTAGTCAGTGGTAATCGTTTATAGTGGTTGAATAGTTATTGGGGATTCGGCCCCCTAATTCTTCCTTAAACCCCATTTATTTCTTCGATAAAAAGTGAATATATATCAAATAATATATGTATGACTATCGTTAACATTTATAATAATTTTGAGTAAATCTAGGGATGTTTTTATATGATAATGACTAGTTATTATAAGGAATTATTGTCTACAATCAATTTAATACATGATGTATGAAATCAGGGTATTTACATACATACATATGTATATGTATATGTACATATACATATGTATATGTATATGTATATGTATATCTACATATATATGTGTGTGTGTGTGTGTGTGTATACACATATGTATACATATAGATACACATGTATAAATATAGATACACATATGTATGTGTGT
>JARHVA010007530.1:125000-142500 GCA_037957365.1 Torreya grandis | reverse complement strand
GTTTATATTAATAAAATTTGAGGAAATAACTTTTATAGTTACATAGTGATATTAAGTAACTAGTAGTCTAACTATGATTCTTACATGGATGGAAAGACTTTATTGAGGATTTTATTTGGATTCTATTTATTATTTTATGATAAATATAGAGGATCATATAATCATTGCATTTTATTTGATGGACTAAATGAATGAGTATTATATTTCCACACTTAGTATATTTTATCTACTAATAGGAAATATTCTATTAAAATCTGTTAGTTTTCATATTATTATATTTTAATTGAATCTCACATTCATGACACTAAATAAGTAGTGGATGGATTCAACTAGATTAGTTATCTCCATCATGAAATATGAGGAGTAATCTAGTTGAGTAATGTGTATGAAATTGATTTATCCTATAGATCATTAATTATTACAAACATTGGCCAAAGTAATATTTTAATTAAACATTGTCATTTCATATGTTGATATAGATTTCATATTTGTGAGATATAATGTTAGAACTAATTTATTTAGGATACACATTATGCATTAGATATCTTCAATACACATGTTCTAATTTATTACTCTAGATTCCCACACTATCCTTATCTATCCATCCATGAAGGGCCATTCCCTTGTTTATGAGATAGTTTGGGGGATATATGGTCCATGGTTGGTGTGAAAAAGTGTTTGGATGATTTTATTCCTCCTAGTTGGAGTATTATACTAGGAACTACAATTGAAGTTAAATATTTATACTTGAGTCATGGAGACTCTACTCTAAATAACTTTGTATCAATAAGGTGATCAAGCAAGAACATGAAGTAAAATCTCTTTCCCAAGTTAGAGATAAGTTCAAAAATAAATATGGAACTTCTAAGCCAACTTTGAAGAAGAAAAAATGGAAGAAAAGGAGTGGATATTGTAAGGGTTATTTCGAGAATCAGAATGCCAAGTTTAATAGTGGTTTAGGGGATATGAAATATGGTAATGGTTTCTAGGGTGGTTTTAAGGGAAACCAATAGAATGAGAAGAAAATACTAGTTGGAAGTTGCTTCTTATGTGGAGGTGACCATTTTTCTCAAGAATGTCCTTAAGATAAATCTAAGAACAAAGGTTTATATTCTCATCAAGGTACATTTCAACAATGAATTCATGATGCTGTTGATAATTGACAAGCTGAGTATCAAGCTTCACCCATAGAGTTGTCAGGTATTTTGTTCAATCATCCAATTTTTTATTGATATGAGAGGTACATAATGTTTAATTACTAATATAATTATTATTAAATTATCCATAAAGGCTAGATTTATGGAAATTACATGGTCAGTACAATATAGGACTAAGTCAAAGGTTAAAGTTGACAAGTATCTAGTCGAAGTAAAGATTACATTGATTGATTTCACTATAGTAGTATTTATTTTTATAGCACTATATGGATCATACGATGTGATCCTAAGATTCAATTGGATTTTGAATCCTATATCCAAGGTTTACTATTTTCTAAAGAAGGTTCAGTGTCAAGATGATTTTGGAAATCAGACACAACTTCAAGGCTAGAGAAAGGAGTTGAAGCTAAGGCAAATTTTTGTAATTCAGATGAAGAAAGATCAAAGGAATGAATGTTAGGAATTTATCATTAAGATAAATGAGATGGAATAATTTAAGGAACCATCTATCCAAGATTATCATTTCTCAATAAAATTCCACGACATGTTTCCATAAGAATTACCAATATCACCATCTATGTGCAATTTTTATTAATTGATTGATATTATACCTAGATGGAAAATATAGTATAAGGTACCATATAAAATAAAAATCATTGAATTGGTTATGTTAAAGTCACAAATTTAAGAGTTGTTGCCAAAAGGGTTGATTCTACCAAGTGTGTCACCATGGGGTGCACCAATTATCTTTATCAATAATAAAGATGACATATTTCACTTGTGTATAGTTTATAGGATGTTGAATAAATTAAAAATCAGGTTATAAAATCATTGTTTATGAATGCTCAAAATCATAAGTATAAAGGATTTAAAATAGAGAGTGATGGTGTTTTGTGGTATAATGAAAGAATGTGTGTGCCTAACAGAGAGAATATTAGAAGCAAAGTGTTAAAATAATTTTATAATGGCCCATATTCAAGACATCCAAGAGTAACCAAGCTCATAGATAAGCTTCAACCACTCTATTTATGGAAACTAATCAAGAGAGATGTAGAAGATTTTATGTCTTGTTTGGAATATTAACATGTGAAACTTGAACATGTGCATTCAAATAGATTATTATATTTAAACTACATACTATAATGGAAGTATCAAGTGATTAGTATGGAATTAATCCAAGGTTTTTCATTATCACAAAACATGCATGACATGATCTTGGTAGTAGTTGACAAACTAACAAAGGTAATCCACTTCATACTGGGTAACTTGATAGATGATGCACCTATGCTTGAGATTAGATTCATGAAGGAATTATATAGATTAAATGGTTTTATAGAGAAGATCATTTTGGATAGAGATTTAAGGATGACTTCTAGGTTTTAGTTGACTCCAAATTTAATTCTAGGTACATAGTTGAACTTTAACACTACTTATCACCCACAAACTAATGGATAGATAGAGTGATTTATCCATGTATTAGAATATATATTTCATATTTATTTCATGGATAAAAAATATAAGTATTAGGATCACCTTCCATTAGTCAGTTTTGCTTAAATTAACACATATTAATTAGTATTGAAGATGGATATATTTGAGGCATTATACGAAAGGAGGTGCAGAACACCAATTAGTTAGTAAAGGTTAGAAAATAGGGTATTCTTTGGACTCAAGATGCTTTCATAAAGGGAATATCAAGTTAGGTCAATCAAATAGAGGTTGGTTGAATCCAACGGTATACAAAAAATTTATGTTGATATGAAGATAATAACTGGGAAATTTTTTGTAAGTGATAAAGTGTTTTTTTATTAAAACTTAGAAAAGTTTGATTAAATTCAAGAATTTAGAAAAACATTCACCAAGATATGTGGGACACTTTGAGGTTTTGTAAGTGGTAAATACTATAGCGTATAGGCTTGCATTGCCACCACATCTAGATCTTTTGAATAATGTCTTCCATATGTCTTATCATAAAAAGTACATTGTTAATCCTTCACATATGTTGGATGAGAATGCTTTATAGATTTTGTACCCCAAGGTGGTCATGGTAGAATGAATCAAAGTAGTTGAAACTCACAAACTCCATTTATGTAATACTGAAGTGTCATAGTGCAAGGTTTAGTGGGACCAATATTTTGAATATAATTTCACTTAGGAAGACTATGATGAGTTTTACATGTTGTTTATATATTTTCTTTCTTGATTTGATGTTGTATATTATAATATTTTCTAATAAATAATATTTTAATTTAATAACTTATGTTTAAATAAATGTCATCGGGATGATGACCAACTTTAGGAGGGAAGGATGTCACATCTCAATTTCTCTCTAAATTGAATAACCTATTTGATCTGTGGATTTTTATGGTTGATTATTTAGTTAACTAATATTTGATTAAGTTTTTTGATATATGTTGATTATGAGATAATTATGTGTTTCTTAAGTTACATGATTAGTTGTTATGAGTTATTAATTTTATATTCTATACATTACAAATCATGTTTGTTAGATATACAATATTATTTTATGGATATTATAATGTTTTGAGATTACTACCTTAATTATTATAAGGCATATGTAAGACATATTCATCCCTCTAAGTGTGACAGAGGGAGAACATCATTAGAGAGTGTGGTTTAGATGGAGATGATGGGGGACAATAGAGAATGAATCTAGAAATCCTTGCACGTACCACATATTATATCTTGTTTTATAATTAATTATTTGATATAGATAGTGTATCATATTTTATGTACTTTTACTTTAGGTGATTATTAATATGATTTCTTGTATGAGCTAGTTTGTTTATAACGATTGTGTTGATTTGTTTGAGTGATTTCACTAATTTTGTGATCGTACGTAGCTTATCTTTTATAATGTAATTATTTGGTTGAATGAGTGAATTTGTTTATGTTTTAATTACTATACTTCCTTACTAATTATGGCTTCATATTATAACAATATGATATTATGATGGATTCCATTATTATTATTGATCTATAAGATTTAGGTGATAATATTTTTAGAATATATATGTTAAATCTGACTATTGAAAGATATAAATAACATTATTTTAGAATATATTTATATTTGATTAACTATTTTACCAAATGTTTGATATTCATGATAAATTTTAGATAATGAATATATTGATTTTAATTGTTAAATTATTTTAGGAAATCATTGTATTTTATAAGTATGATTGTGGACAACATTTTAACATTAAACTATAGTCCTCTAATATCTAATTGTATTGGCATGCTATATAATAATTATTTAATTAAGTTGATAGTTTTTGAATAGAAATATAATGGTTATCGACTAAGTTGATAGTCATTTCATGGAATAAACATTGGTTTTATTTGAATTATGGTTTAGTTTATCAATTTTTGGAAGTTGATGATAGGATTGTTTAAGTCAATGTCATGTGAATTTTATAAAGAATGTAAAATGAATATTTAGGGATTCTATGAAAGTCTCTAGATGATTAGGTTTGTAATCATATATTGACTCTAATTTAACCATAATTTTGAAAAAATCATTGAGAGTTTTTTGTTGTTGCATGGTGGTAGACTGTAGAGTTTTGTTGAGCAATTTTACATGCATTTTATCAATTAGTTTTACTTGATGAGAATGAAGGAGAAATTAGAGGAAATAAAGGTGATGGGGAGAAATAAAATAAATAAAAATATTTTTTTTGATACATAGGAATATAGTAAGTTGTAGACAAAAAAGAGAAATATTAAAATATTAGGAGCTTAGAAAGATTCGACTCACTTGACAGAATATACAGGTCAGTTTTATACTTAAATTTTTATGTGTTAGTGTTAGATGGAATTTTGAAAATAATTGATTGAATAATGGATTATTAAATTTTTATAAATGAATTAGAAAAATATATAAAGGGTTGTATTTTGGGCCTTATGGAAGGTTTGGCCTCCATAAAATCCTATATCTAATCCCATAATCCGAAAGGGTAAGGGGTAGGGTTGTAGATGTTTGCCTTGTTTTAATTATCCACTAATAAATCTCTACCTTTAACCCTATATCAATTCAAAAAATTTAAAAGTTTCATTGAATTTTTTATGAAGTTAATATCAAATTTTAAATAGCTTATATATAGTCAATTTTATTAAGAGAGCATGTTATATATTGAACTAGTTTGACTATGTACAAATGAAATGGGGTTATTTCCTTTATTTCACCTTAATGTAGATATACATATATATTATTATAGGTAAGGGTGTATATATACACCTCACAATACCTTGATGGCATAGGGTATATATACACATTGATGTGTGTGTTTCTACACACACACAAAGCTTGATTTTATCATGATTTATTCAATTGATTATACACAATAATTACTCACAATAACCATTATTTTTCATATCAAAACATCCCTAAATAAACTCATATTTATTATGAATTTTAATTATCTTCATACATATATTATTCTCTATACACACACACACATAACTTGGTTTCATACATCATTTATTTAATTCACTACACATAATAATTCCTCATAATAGCCAGTTGCTCTCATATCAAAACATCCTTAAATCAACTTATCATTATTTTGGGTGTGTGTGCATGAGCGTGTGCGTGTGCACATGTGTGCGTGTGTGTGTGTGTGCATGTGTGCATGTGTTTGTGTGTGTACGTGTGTGTGTGTGCATGTGTGTGTGCATGTGCGTGTACGTGTGTGTGTGTGTGTGCGTGTGCGTGTTCGTGTGCGTGTGTGTGTGTGTGTGCACGTGTGCGTACGTGCGTGCGTGCGTGTGTGTGTGTGTGTGTGTGTGCGCGTGCGCGCGCGCGCGCGCGTGTGTGTGTGTGTGTGTGTGTGTGTGTGTGTGTAATATTTATGATAATGGATTATATTTGAAATGAATAAGGATCAAGTTTTATTAGGATATAATATTGGTCTATGTCAAATTGATAGTTTGGTTTGATTTATGTAATAAATTAATTTTGTCTAACTTTGAAATATTATATCATATTTAAATATGTAAATTTTTAGAGTGAGTAGGGTTTTCTAAATTGGAATTGATTGTGTTTAACTATCGAATGATTATATTTCTATATATGAATTCAACTATGTTAACTAATAGATTTTTTTGGATATATATTTATATTAATTTAATTGTGTTTAATTTCTAATTGTTTGGGTTATGTTGATAATCATTTGATTATGTTAAATGCTTGTTTGATTAGGATATGCATTTATCTATGTTAACAAAGTTAAAATTTGGGTTAATGTTGAAGTCTTAAGTCTTGGTCAGGATGTAGAATAAGCACGAATCGAGTAAATAAAAATATAATTCTATCATGTCTTTTGATTTTATAAGAATAAATAAAGATTGATTTGAACTATATTTGGTTTGATAAATTTATATAAATAATGGCTTAGTGCATATGTTTTAACAGAATTACTAAAAGTATGAAATGACTGTTTATTGAAGTTTAGTTGAAGAAATGCATATTTTTGAGTTTTGTTAGGTGATTTGGCAATTCTTATAGTAAATATGAAACAATACTCCATACTGATATGTTTATTCATGGTATATATTGTGTGAAGTATTTGAAATAACAAGGATTTATGGATATCAACTATGTGTTGAATGTTTGGTTAAAATTCTATGTTCATAAAATTTAATGGATATATTATAGATCTTTTATAATTAATAAAAGATTGACATTATTTTTTGATTGGGAAATATGAAAAATATCTAAACTAGGTTTAAATAAATAAAAGTTGAGGAAATAACTTCTATAGTTATATAGTGATATTAATTAACTAGTAGTCTAGATATTATTGTTACCCAGATGGCAAGATTCTATTAAGCACTATATTTTGATACTATTTATTATTTTATAATAAATTAGAGGATCATATATTCATTGAATTGATGTGATGGATGAAATGAATGAAAATTATATTTATATACTTAGCATATATTTTTTGCTAATAGAGAATATTCTATTAGAAACTATTGGTTTTTATATTATTAGTAGTAGTGTATGCATTCCACTAGCTTAACTAGCACCATCAATTAAAGATGAAGAGTAATCTGATTGAGTGGTGTGTATGAAATTGACTGATCCTAAATATCATTAATTATTGAAAACCTTGGCCAAGGTAATATTTTAATTAAATAGTGTCATTTGATATGTTGATATAGATTTCATATTTATGTGATATCATGTTAGAATGTATTTATTTATGATACACATTACACATTAGATATATTCAACACATAGGTTCTATTTTATTACTCTATATTTTCATACTATCACTATCTACACATATTTGAAGGGAAGTGAATTTTCTTGTTTGGGAGATAGTGCATGGGATCTATGGTTTATGGTTGGTGTGAAAAAGTGCTCAGATGATTTTCAACCTCCCTGCTAGAGTATTATACTAGGGACTATACTTGATATTATAGACTGATACTTGAGTCATGGAGACTCTTCTATGTGGAGCTTTATATCATGTTTTATATTTTGAGGTATTATTATATAGTTCTAAAAAATATAAATGTTTTCATATTATACTTTTATAATAGTGGTTATAATGTTGTATCATATGTGGATGAATTTTTCTATTTCATTTATGATTAGAAGTGAAATAACCCAAAAAAAATTGGGAATCATTAGTTTCAGAGTACAAATTAGTACTACATGCTAGGACCAACATAATCAGATGAGATGAGAAAACATTAAGTGGATTTTCCCATAAGGGTGCTCCCAATCAACACTCTATCAATCAATAGCAAACATGTAACTAGGATTATGTCACAAGTAAAGAGTTTTATATGGGAGTGTGTCCTCACTAAGGAGTATATAGTTTAGGGTGTATCAATGTACATGAAAACATTGATAGACTCTAAAATCTATATAATATTGGTAACTCCCACCAATATAAATATTTAGTGGTTAGTTAATCCTACTAATATCTCGGTCATCTAATAGAGTCCCATCTAGGAGCCAAAGACACAACTACTTCTTAGCATCTAACTTGATATTAAATATGATCATGGTAAGAGGACAACATCAAAATTTAATTATATATATATAAACTATCGATTCAGAAATTTTATAAATAAAGTACATCCCAAGGTGGACTACATTTTTATCCATTCAAATTGGTACATAAGTGAGTCCAATCAACTGCCATGAGATACCCAATCGATTGCCAATGTAGCCTATAATAGACTGAGTAATTCCATAGAGCTATTTATCAAGATTACATAAATTGACTCTTGGATTTAGTATCCATAGTACCATACCTTTATCTGATGAGGCTTAGCTTAGGATCAAATCAATAATCTTACAAGGAAGAGAATTTAAATAACATGGTTTTAACATTATAAAAGGAGTCTAACCATTTTTTTAGTTCCATATATTCTCAAGGATATATATAATATATTCTATTAAGAATTAATGGTTTCTTATGGCGTACAAGCCCATATACTCATTTTACTCATATGATTAAATCAATGCCTCAATGAAAAATTTAGGTTTAATAAAAATGTATTTAGTTGTATACAAATATAATTCCAAAATTTGAGAGATCATAGTAAATGCTTAATGGGATCACCTTATCATACTTAATCAATTTATAAATAAAATTTCATAAAGTGGTTATAATTAGCTAACTCCATGTACCTCAAATCATAGATGTCAATGCCCAAACCAGCGAATGCATCCATGATTTAATGAGGAAGGACAACATAGATCCTTATTATTTTTCAATGAGTGTGAATTTAACTCTATCAAGATAGGATCTATTCAAATAGAATGGACTTCCACACTTAATTGCTTTATCAATAAGTGAATATGAAATGGGATTATAGAATTAAGTGATTAACACCTAGTTCTTAAGCATGGATGCCATATGCCAAAGTTTTCAATAGATAGGTAAGCATACTAAATGGAAATAAAAATTATATCAATGAGATTTTCTTTGTTTTAATACATATACAATGCCATGCATATTAAATCAAGCTAGAATCATTAGCTGAGATTGCCCTATAATAAATATGTATAACTAGTGCAAGGAGGGTAGCGTGACCTTTAACCTCAACCAATTAATATGGCTATAGAAAACTTTCCCAACTCTAAAAAAGTATAAAAACCACTAATATTCCATTGATGCCTTGTCAATACTTATATTGAGGAGTTTAGGTAAATAAATGATTATATAACCATCTAGTTAAACTCATTTTCAAGAGATATTAACAATTGAACTATACATTAAATCCCAACTACTAGGTCTAATAAAGAGATCGATCAGTAAAAGTTCATTTATATACCTAACTCAAACATCCAAGGTTGAAAAGGGTTTACCATAATAGTTTCAACCATATGACATATCCATTAAGGATTTCTAAGATCAAAAGATGATGAAATAACATCACTTGAGAGAGTAGGATAGCTATAGCTATGGTTGTACAATTCCTTTAATCTCCACATTCTAAATGAAGGCATGAATTTAGTTGATACATAGATTATTTAAGCAACTCACAATAGGTTTAGTAATTTTACTTTCAATTAATTATAATAGTAATGTTAAGTTCATAATGTCTCAAATTTCCATTTAAAAGTATCAAAACCTCATCATAATCTAGATAAGAAACAATATCATGTTGGTGATCTGAATCAAAATTCTAATTACCAAGGAAATGCACTATACACATAATCTATTATGAACCATTAACCAAAATTATGGTTTTAATAAGCAACTTAATTGACTAAGGCCAATTATTCATACTTTTTTAAACAAAGAGAAATTCAAGCTGAAATCAACAACTTAGAAATAATATCAATTTATATTCAAGACTGATTCATAGCCTTTTTTATACTATTGTAATATCTTCAATGTTTTGCATACAAATGTGTATGTTTTAACAAACAATTAGGAGATTCAAATTAAACATCAAATATACCTTGAGGTGAGATACCCCTCATGTCAAACTATAACAAATTAACATTGTATTTTTCACTTCGGTCTGCCCAAATGATAAAGATTACATATTAGTGAATATGAAATTAAGATTACTTATCATATGAATTCATATATCATTAAATAATATCAAAAATAACATGTCTTTAATTTCATAATCAACTACAAGAGTACCATGTTACAGTGATTGAAAAATCTAGATTATGTAATATAATCAATAGATGCATGATACTCATGCATCATGATGCTACCCCATATGAAATATGCATCACCATGCATGTGTGTCACTAACATAATAGTTTCATAATACCATAATACAAGATACAAGTCTTGAAATATAGTTATAATAATTATTTACATTATGAAACCATTGTGATCAGAAACAATTATAAGACATTAACATATTGGGTTCATCAACTATAAACACAAACATCCACTCCATAGGTGATAAGTAGATGATCTATAAGGTGAAAACCCCAAGGAACAACATGATGATTACAACCATTGATGGCCTTAATCACCCCAACCTTCAAATAGATGGTAAAATTAGGCATTCATGTTTTACTAGAAAGTTATGAGCATACATGTGACACAACTATGGTACACCATATAATAATCAAACATTGAACAACAAAAAATTAATCACCATGTCTAGTACACTAACCAAGACCACAAGAAATAATATCTTCTACAATACTCGATCTATACACAAGAAAATAAAAATGCATTCATCCAAGGGAGCATAAGAGTTTTGTTAAGCCTATTAGCTTCAAACATAGAAAGGTATATTTAGAGGTAAATCTAAGCTCATGGTATCGAATCCTCAATGCTTAAAATGTCAATCTAAACTTCACTACCTAAAATTATCATGCCTCCTCAAATTATTAACTTAATACTTTAAAAATCAATATAGCCATAACAAGATCAAGGATATTGGAATTAATTCATCATGAAATACATTCAAGCCAAGAAGGTAAAATTTACCACTTACTAATGTGAATAGTTATGACTGATAATAACACTTAAATAAACTCATAAGTAAGCAATTAAATCTTAATTAAAACATTGAGAAGTTTCACATTGTATACCATGGTCGAGATAATTTATAAGGGGTAGTCTAAATGAAAAGGAGGCTATGGTCAACCATTAACAAAACCTAAATTATACACATTCACCCCAATTTTAAAAAGAAAATTATGACTGATAGATCTACACTAGTATCATATGCTTTAAAGGCATTATAAGGAACATTCCCATAGTACAAGAGGTATACACACACAAAATGGACCCTGTAGGCCAAAAGTGAAAAACATATTTAATCTAGACTTTAAGCATAGGCCATGTTTCACTCAAATGAAAGAGGTTATAAAATTGTGTTTTGAAACAATTATACAATGATATTAATTTCTCACACAACCAACAAATGACTCAGACTTAATAATCCCTAGTCTTATATTAGGGTCAACCCATGTGGTTAAATATAGTCACCAAATGAAGATATAATAAATATAACTTTTTAATATTCAAAAATAGGGAAATAAACTACAAGGTGTATCAAACCAATGAAACCAAAAATAAAAACCCCAACAATGTGTGTTTTGAATTTACATGCATTCATTTTACTCAGCCCATCTAAAAAAATTTTGGCCAAATTTATTTCTACATCCATGCTTTATTAAAATCTAAGGGGTTTAATAAAAACCATAGCTCCATTAAATGTGATGAATGTAATTTTTGAATGGATACTCAAATCTTGTGATACCCTACCCCAACAGGGATCTAAAAGTTAACCAAAGTTGGGTACATCCCTACAACTATTCTCATCAGCCAAAACACACACACACACACACACACACACACACACACACACACACACACACACACACACACACACACACACACACACACACACACACACACACATGTATGTATGTATGTATGTATGTATGTATGTATGTATGTATGTATGTATGTATGTATGTATGTATGTATGTATGTATGTATGTATGTGTGTATGTGTGTATGTATGTATGTATGTATATGAGTTTATCCATTCGTAAAACAACATAATTCTAGTAATAAAAATTAGGTATAATATATTTATTTAGTTTTTATGGGTTTATAGCACATAGGTTTATTTATTTTCATAAAACCCCAAATCAATAGAGACTAGTAGTTCTAGCATTGTCCAAATAAATATAAGGGAAATCCTTACTTGCATATTTTATTTCTATCTTAGTAGGAGGTCATGATGTGTGGATTATTTATCCCTAGCCATTTTCAACTCCCTTCACACCCAGGAGGACCTTCGATAGTACATATTTAGAATCTTCCCCTAACTCCTGCATTGTCCAAGGTAGAAGGTTGTGGCTCTTTAAAATCAATGAAAATTTTCCCTGACAAACCCCCAACTCCTATGCCATGCCACTAGTAGTGGTTCTATGCTAAGATTTTTCTAAGGAGCTGATACGTAGAAGAAAAGTTCAAGGCATTAGAGAAAAATTAACAATTTTAACAACCACCAAAATGTTTTCCCCTGCCTAAACTTTCCATCCAATTTTTTAATACATCAAGCTAATAATAATAATAATAATAATAATAATAATAATAATAATAATAATAATAATAATAATAATAATAATAATAATAATAATAATAATAATAATAATAATAATAATAATAATGCCAAGACCAAAAACAAGTTAACCCAAGTCGGGTTGCACGCCAACATGCCAAAATAAAAATTTTACCATAGAAAGATAAATTCATGATATGCCTAGGAAAGTCAATGACCAATTCCTCAAGGTAAAACAATATAAAAATATCCTTTTTTAATTAATGGGACAAACACATTATAATCCAAGGGAGTCGATGAACTAATTCAACATACATAAGTGAAGACAATTCAATGTAATATCACTATGGAGTCAACAAACCAAGTGTTGGTCTAACCACACTAAAGGGACCCATTAAAATATTATGGGGTCATGACAAAGGTCAAATAAACAATAATTGAAATATAATTAAAAGTAAGTAAGAGTTAAAGACCAAAAATACTAAAGAGATGCAAAACATAATCTCAAACATGAAAAATGGCATTTAAGCACATGATAAGAATAGGGACAATCAATGATCCCATAACTATCAAATCCAAAAAATAAAATAAAATACAACACAAGCAATCACTTGCATAGTGGTAAGAAAAAAATAAATACAAGGTCACTAAAATCAAAAAACTCAATACAAACCATGGCTGTAATTGTCACCTTATTATTTTACCTATCAGTACCAACCTAACTGCTCATAAATTTCCTTTAATTTCTAAATATTCAAAGTCCACCGATGAGCCTACCTCACTTGACCTATTCCTACAAACACCAAAGAAAACATTAGTAGTACCTACTATAGAAATATAAATCCATAGTAATAAAATTTGATATGAACAAAATAAAAAAATATGTCATAACTAAAGATGGCATATATATGTACTGAATAATGCATCATAATCAATATCAAAGTGTCCCAAAATAGAATAATCAACTATACTAAGTAGTAGAAATAACAATCGAGCTAAGATGATCATGTAAGGTTAGCATGCTAATAACACAAGATTCTTTTAGAGATGGGGTCATAACATCCTCCACCTCTTAGAGAGGAACCCTCCAGTCGACTAAAATTAACAACCAAAGACTAGGTTGTCCATAGAGACTTAATACTTCTAACAAAATATCCCACTACTTAACCATCATCATTTAAACTTTCAACAAGGGTGATTTCACTTGGTAATTTACTAAAATCCACCAAGCATTGATATGTCCATTGTGTACTTACACACTCAATCATAAAATTTATTAAGAATACCATCATCTTACTTATTAGTAAAATGAGAAGATGTAGCACACCATCCAGGTAAGAGACATCTAGCCTCAATTACTTGGCATTCCCATCATGATCATAAATACAACCATGTCTTCCTTTAAACCAAGCCATAATAAATGTTTTATTGGTTCATGTGTCATTTTATGACACCAAGAAGAATAATGGGGAGCTACATAATTTATTATAGCATTATATGTCCACACACATATCCTAACTCAAGGCATAATTTCAATGTTCATGGCTCATACGTCCATTCATTAACAACCAAATACTTAGTTACATCCTTGGTAATAGGTCTATCATCCAAAATATGTTCTTATTTTAGCATAAACCAATGGTATACCACCATTTTCAACACAATTCCACTGAGATTATTAAGATTTAACTACATGTGTAGGCATGACTTTTAATCCATTACCAGCTAAGGGCATAAAGTTTTCATCTCAATAAATGCCAACAAGGAGATTTCATTAATTTTAAGCCCACTTTTTATAGTTTTTAGCTTATGTAAGATAGACACATTTAACAATTCCATGTACTCAGATGAAAAATTTTGATAGTGAACTAGTTTCCAACTAGTTATTCCTCTTATTATGAGGAAAACATTACTACAAAAATATGCAAGTTTTCATGATAGCAGTTGCATTTATATAATCTAATTGGAATTATAACATATTTGAAAATCTAAATATTGCTTTTCTCAACACATGTTATGCCTTTCACATAAATTTATCAACATTCACCACATAATGATATCATAAGATAGTAACCCATTATTTATGGTTACTTCCAATTCAATGATTACCATTCCTAGATTAGTGAAACATCCTGTACCAACCATACTGAACATTAGAGAAGCCATCCTAGGCATTTATATGCAATTCAAAGGCTTACAGCATGCTCTTCACAACTTTGTGAACCCACATGATGGTTATAGGGATCACAATCCCACCATTTTACTATAGTTATCTTATGGCAACATTCAAAGGTACCCAAGATTCCAAATCTGCCTAATCAATACTTATAATGCTCCTCCTGAGCATCAAACCAACATCTATTCTAGTCATTATTTAAAAACAAAATAGAAATATATTCATCCTAGAATATATCTATCATGTATAACAAAGCAATACCTTAGTCATAGCATGTTTTTACTTATAGGCCAACACATACACATATTTCAACAAGTACCACCTTGTTGATTTTGCATAAACATCCACATTATAGGATCAGTTGGTGCTTCACAAGGCTATACAATAAAATTTCACATGGGTTTTTTTTACAACAAATTCTAAAAGGTAGTTAAAGTAACATTAAATTTGTAATGTGACCATTATGCACTAATATCTTAGGGCCAATATGTGGCTCTCATGGTGTACACTTTGAATGAATAAGGTGGTTTTCTTATGGAAAGGGGGGAGTAGGTTTTTAACCTATGAGAGACTCTACTCCCTATCCTGTACTTGGTCTAAACCATTTTGGACATAGTGTTTCTCTACCTGAAACCTCATACTTGCATCAATGCTCATAACTAGAATAGTGATGTGGGATTAAAAAATACATCATGACACTATACCTTAGTAGCTTAAGGACACAAGTTTTTAGATTTCACATTTTTATTACAATTTCATGGTTTAAATACACAAAATCATATACTTGAACACCCTGATAGTCAAATTGATAACATAAAATGTTCACATGTTTCACATGGTTAGTTAGTTTCACACCTCAAAAGGGTTTATACAAAATATATATAATGTGTATGTATGATGGAGATGCATAAGATAAACATGAATTTAGATATAAGTAGTTATGCCAAGGTATTTTTCATATTACAATAGCTAAACAAATAGGTTGGTGAAGCATAAGGGTCCATGATTCCCATCAGCCCACCCAATGTATAGATGCCATCCAAATGACATTAGATACCCATCATGTATTACAACATGATCAATCTAAAAGGATATTGGATTATGATCATCTTCTCTCAAGTAAGATTGTGTTCCAACAAGGCCTATAAAATCTATCTACATGAGTTTTTAGAATTTCTACCAACTATGTGTCATGTATAGATGGCTCACACTACCTGATAACAATAAGAGATCACCAAAACTTCATCACTTGCCCAAGTCAGTTAGTCACACTCACCCTAAAAAGACCTTGAAGCTTGAACCCTACCCTCTAACCTCCTAAGATACCATACCTCGCCTTCATCAAATAGCTTGCTTATGCAAGCTATCAATGGCCACCGAGGCATTATTTAATGATTCCAAAAATTAAGCTTATTCACTATTCTACTAATTAACTAATCTAACAAGTCAAATTTTGAATGGTGATGCTTGTTTGATGCAACATCACTTTAGAAAAAGGGTGAGTTTAGACAAGGGTCAAGGTGAATGTTATATTACTATCATGAGAATTATAATTTTCCACAATCAACAAGTTTAATTGAAATACACAATTGACATCATCGTGGATGTAAGACATATCCAATATCAAAATATACATATTTATGGGTGTTAAAACATAGACAAGTTCTGAATAGGCATCCCCATGGATGCATAACTCAACCAGGATCAAATTAAACATCCTCATGGAATCAAATGTATTCATGATTAAAATATACATCATAGATGCAAAAAATATTTATGATTGAAATAAATATTCCATGAATTTATTAACTTTAGCCTTTTTGAGTTATGAAACCACATACTTCTCCAATTTAAATTAAAAGAGGCCAAATGTATAAATAAGATCAAGCCTAATTTGATTGAATGCATATGTTTCCAACACCTCATGATGCTCATCCACTTCTAAGATACATAATGGTTGTAATCAGCCAACTAAACAATGCTTCCCAAGCATTTGTCATAGCATTATAATTGTTGGAACACTACCACCAATCATGTATAGTGACACCTAGGTCAAGACATAATTTACATTTGCTTACCATAGTTGTCCAACAATGCCATTAAATGAAAATTTATATAAACCATAAAAATTTTGTTATATTTAGAAAAAGAGGTAAAGGCAGCCTCACTGACCATGAGAAACTTATCTTGTGAAGGTGATTTTACTCCACTAAAACTATCTACCTTCAATTGTCATACGAGATCTAAAAAATTCAATATTTGAGCTCTTCTTATCAAATAATAATAAGATATTCGAGTACACTAATCAATAATTTCTTCATCCAAGGAAATAACATTGGTTATCACATCCACTCAAGTTTATAGGTTTTAAAAAACTCAAGGCACTCCCTTTATGAGTGGATGGCTCCAACTTTACTAACTTAATCAATTAAATCAGCACCTTTTGCACCCTATTAGGCCCTCTAGATTTAGGTTGAACCCTTAGTCTTCCCCAGGTCATAATGATCTAAGCATCTAGGGAAGGCTCCCCCATACAATCCCATAATAGATACCAGACATTATTAACTTAATTATAAGATTGAATCCTTTATCACCTATCTCCCATCAACTTACGCATATA
>JARHVA010007530.1:115000-120000 GCA_037957365.1 Torreya grandis | reverse complement strand
ATACAATTTCCTCCATGAGTATAGTCACATAGAGTGCTTCCATAAAGTCTGCCCTTTTGGATAATCATCTAAAGGTGCTCTTATGAATATTTATTAATGAGAAGGGTATTTATAACCATGTATGGTTTGATTGAATATCAGTTTATTTGGAGCTTTTTACATGAGAACACAACTCATTAAAGGTCAAAGTAATACAAAGTGTCCATTCTTACACCTTACTACCTACACTTGCAAGTAGTCATTTATAAGTAGCTAAATAGAGAATGAGATATGTTGAAATGCCATTTTAAGAGTTGTGTGAACCTTTCTTAGGGTCTATAGAGATTTAAAAGTGAATTTGGGGTTTAGATATGGATATATAATTCATAATAGGCTAGAATAATGCTCACTACTGATCCTCATCTTCACTTGTAGATATGAAAATAACCACCTATAGATGGTGTTGAGAGAGAACTGAAGGTATTTGATAAAGAGTTTGGATGAGTTATAACTTCCTTTGGAGTCTTAGAGGTTGAAGATACCATGAGGCATATGCTTTAAACCATGAAATGGACAAACTATAATGAGAAACCATGATCGTTCGATAACTATAGATTTATGTTTATTTTTCCCTAAATGAGCAAAATAGAGGCCTAAAGGCCTTTTGTATCCCTTTCCCAACATGTCTCTTAAGGGTTCCTATTCATATTAAGGGATAAATATTTTAACCTATATTATAATAAATAAATCTAAAAATTATGAGATTCAGAGGATGAGTAAAGGATGAACATTTGAAGACTTAAAGTTACTTTCAAAGCCACTAAAACTAAACAATGGAGTTTACAGGACTGTGACCCAAATAGGGTCTTTGACATTCAAAGTGGAAACTTATTATTGATACCATAATGTGAATGTTTCATTGGGTGTAGGTAACATCCATGAGTTAATCTATCATCTAAATTAGTGTCATGTAGTTCTCTACCTCCCATACATCACTCATAGTCCATACACTATATAAATTCATACCTATAGCCAGTCAACAGGTAGTAGCTTGAATGAGTGTTATTTGAGAATTGGAAATACACTATAAATGGTTTAAGTGAATTAAATCATGAAAAAAGTCACTCTAATTAATTTTTAAGGTATATTTGAACATTATTTTAGGTTTTAAGGAGGGAAAGTGACCTATAGCCAAGGGTCTAATAGGAAGGGGTTTACAGTCATCAAAAGAAAAAGCCCAATTTGTGGACTCAAGTGCATAGAAAGGTTTCGAATGAAGTTAAAATAAGGTATAGCATATGAAAACATTTATAAAAACTATGATAACCTTTGTTAACCCTTTTATCAATGAATTTCAAACCCACATAGACCTCTTAAGGCCTTAAAACACACTTACAGTCCTGTGTATAAGTGTGTTGACAATGAGCATAAAAGAGTAGGCATAGGTGATGATAAAACATTAAATATGGTTATAATGGACTCCAAGATGGTTTTAAATCATTGAATATAAGTTTTAAACCATTCAAGTCACCTACAGGGTTTAAATTTTGACTAAGAATGCAAGAAACACAGTCAGGTAAGCTGACTCAACCTTGTAAGTTCAAGAATATGGAAAGTGCTTGAGATGTCAAATGGTTAAAATTAAGTTTTTATTAATTATAAAATGTCCATGACAATTAAAATTGGAATTATACAATATATATTGAGCACAGGAGTGACTCAAACAAGTAAAAAGCATAGTCTATACTAAGAAAACCTACATGCAATCTTTTGCTAACAATCTACCCTAGTCTTTAACACTTTTAGAGGGTATAAGCAAAATATAAATGGCTAAATTTGTTTATATATAATATTTTAAACTTTAAGGATCCTATATAATACTTATTTATCCTAAAAAAATAGGGTAAGTGCCCCCTATTTTGTCTCAGATAAGGAACACTCTCTGGGTGTATAAACTAGCAATATTGAGGAAAAGTGATAAATGGATAAGCAAGGGGTTGTTTTAACCTTGAAGGATGGTTTATAAATTTGTATGACACACATTAAAACATGATATACTAATAAAATAAATGTGAAACTAATCAAATTAGTCCAAACGTACAAGGATTGTAGGTAAAGCCATTAGGCACGGTTAACCCTAAGACTTAAAGAGAGGTCAATTCTATTTTAACATGAGATATGACTTATAAAATATTGAATCATGTATAGGATATTGTATTATATATTTTTAATCTCTTTTAATATATGGTAAGCTTTAGGAATTCATTTTTGTACTTTGAAGTGCAGACAAACCTACCAAATGTGACTAGGTCTAAATCCAAATAGGATATCAACTTATTTTTCAACCCTAAAAAAGAGTTAAAATTCATTTTTTCATATTTATAGGATTAATAATAAGTTTTAAAATCCATTTTAGTTCAAATTAAACATCAATAAATCCAATTTTCACTCAAGAACCTATTCAATCCTATGAAAACAAGCGAGACAAGCTCGATAGGTAGATTTTAGAAGCTCGCATCTTTTGGGAGGCTGTGCATGATTACCAAAGGAGTTAGGTGAAGATAAATGGGTTATTTATAAAAAAAAAATTGAAATTTTTTTCAGATTGGATGTCCATCCTTTATGAACAATCCTTAAGAATGAAGATAGGCCTAAAACCCTATTAAACCCTTGCCAAGGACCAATTTCAATAAATGGAATTTTATATGAAATCAAATGGAATAGTTTTAAAAAAATATATTTTTTATTATGAACAAGAATATCTTATGCTCCTTCACATTCCAACTATTTTTACATATTTGTATGGATGGGGGTAGAAATAAGTTATTTTTTACCCTTTTTTGTGTTTTACAGTCTATAGGAGGAATTTCAAAATAAAATAAAGTTTGAGAGTAAGATTTATAATTTCTATAGATCATTATTGTCACTATATTTCTTTAAAAAACTCCTAATGTTTCAAACAATAGCCTTCAACTGAGCCAATCAAATTTGGCATTTTAGACAAGCTAGTGAAGAAAATGGAAAACTTCAAGTGAGCTCTTTTATGGTGTGAATAATGATTTTAGGGTCATGTAGGGACTTAAAAAAATTCACCCACTACCTTTTATGTATTTTCATGGAAAATTATTTCATTTTGGAGGCCAAGTGTGTAGGGGTACGAAGGGGAAATTTTCTAGACATCAGATGATGATGGCTCACTTTCAGTTGGTTCTAGAAGACCAATCATGAAACCAATGAATGAAGAGACATTTATTATGTACATATATTTCATTTCAATCACTATAATGTGTCTTTATTAATTATAGGATGTTCAAATAGGCCCAATCATGAAGGTGGTCTTTCTATGCAAAAGGAGGAGTTTTATCCAACTTTGCATAACTTTGATGACTTGAATTGAAATTTTTACTTCATGACCTTGCATGGTTTGAGACAACTTATTATCAAGCATGGATAAATTATTTTCTTATCTTTACAAGTTTCCTTATGACCCTTTGACTTCTCTCTTTCTTTCTCTCTCATAAACTCTATAATAGTTAGCCTTTTTAGCATTGTAGGAGATGCTCCACTTGAGTATGGTGAAGCCCTACTCATTTGTATACATTTTGATAAATGAAATGACTAGTTTTTACCTCTTAATTACTATTCATAAGTGTGTTCCACTTGAATAATGAATCTCATTTAGTGAAGACTATGGATTCCTAACATGTGGTCTCATTCTTCCACCTTGTTTGTAGTTGGAAGATTTTTATTGCAGGGCATGTGAAGTGTTTTAGATGATGTCAAATTTTGAGTGAGTTATTATTTTCATTAGTTCCATTAAAGGCCTATTTTATAGTCCTAGATTTTCACATTCATCCATGACATCATAATGCAACATTGATGTGAGAAGATGAAGTTTGAAGGAGTGTATGTTTTAGTCAGTTTCGTCATCTTAAGTGTAGAATGAAATTGGTTGGAATTTATCAAATTAATTTGGTGTATCACCTCCTTAGTTTATATTTTCTTTCTCTCTCCCTTTTCATCCCACTCCCCCAAGTTATTTTTAGATTCAATCCTAAGTGGTACATCAATGGAGCTAGCCCTATCTAGAGACTCACCTCATTATTTAGGCTGCTCACAAACCTAGAGGTGATTCCATTGTGCCACTTGGATGAGGAGAGTTGTGCATATCCTCAAAAGTTGAAAATCTAAGTGACAACAATACCTCAAGGTGAGATGCCCCTCATGTCAAACTATAACAAAACAACATTGTATTGTTCACCTTTGTATTCCCAAATGATAAATGTTATAACATTAGAAAATATGAATTTAAGAGTAATTATCATATGGATTCATCTATAATTAAATTTTAAAAATATAACATCCCTTTAATTTCATCATCCAACTACAAGAGTCACATGTTATATCCATTAAAATATCCAAATTATGTAATATAATCAATAGATGCATGATACCCATGAATTGTGATGCTACCCCATATGTAGTATGCATCACCATACATGTGTGTCACTAACATAATAATGCCACATTGCCATAATCTAAGATATATGTCTCATAACATACTCGTAATAATTATTTACCTTATGAAACCATTGTGATCACTAATAAATATACAACATATTAATATGTTGGGTTCATCAACTATAAACATAAAAAATACACTCCAAAGGTGTTAAGTACATGATTTGCAAGGTGAAAAACCCTAAAGAATACCCTAGTGAGCCCAACTATCAATGGCCCTGACCACCACAACCATTAGCTAAATGGTGGAATCAGACATCCTAGTTTTACTAGAAAGATATGAGCATACAGGGGACACAACCATGGTATACTAAGGAAAATTTAGTGGTGAATCTTTGTTAATTCATTAATATTCTAGTTTTATAAGTCTACATTTGGAAAAAATTTGGGGTATTGAAGAGCTTGGAATCACCTAAATTTTATAGATGTAAATTAAATTTTAGGGTAAGATCACCATTTGTTTAAAATAATTTCATTAATATAAAAAAAATCATTGATAC
>JARHVA010007530.1:107500-110000 GCA_037957365.1 Torreya grandis | reverse complement strand
GATTAGCATGCTAATATTGCAAAATACTTCTCAAGGTAGGGTCATAATAGAAGTATTATTTATTGGTTATTGAGTATTCTTCATGATTTTTATATCTATTCATGGTGATCCTTAGCTAAGTGGATTAGATATAAACCTATTGATTAACTAAATAAATACAGTTAGTTAAAGATCACTATTTAGGTTTCTTATGGTGAAATCTATATGATTTATATATGTAATTAATTTTAAAAAAATATATATTTCTATATTCTAGTAAAGCCCAGTGGAGTTTTTTGTAAATTCCAAACATGTAATAATTATTTAACATTCTATTATTAAGGTGGTGCTCAATGATGAAACATATTTATTGGGTACATAATTATTTTTGTATCGATTATTAATATATGTGCAATAGCATATTATTGTAAACATTTTTTATATTTTTATACATTGTAAAATGTGTAAACAATTTTTGTTACCTTATTATAATGTTTTACCACTAACTTTGTATTATGTATTGTAGTTTGAAAAAAGAGAAAATTAGAAGGATTATTTATTTAAAGTTGTGTTGGTTAGAAGACAGGGACAAGTTTAATTTCTTAGATAAACTAAACTATTTTTCAAACCTAAAAAATCATAAAAGAGCTCTCATATTTTTATACTTTAAATTACACTTTACTTTCAATAATTTGAAGGTAATGAAATAACATGAAAATGTTTAACTTTGGCTTAACTATGCCTTAATAAAGGTTCACATATAATTTTTTTTCACATTTATATATATGTATACAAATTATACATGTGGCCACCTCTTAGCCACATTACAATATCTATTAGACCAAAATGGCACATAAAAGGGTCTGCATGATTTTATATAAATATGACACCATTGTAAAGAACCACAGATCCATAAAGAGTGATGATTTTCACCTATATCTCTCTTTTTCTTTTTTTTCTTTTTTTTTTTTGGTGTGTGCATGTGTGTGTGTGCGTATGTATACATATACATACATACATACATACATACATACATACATACATACATATATATATATATATATACATATATATATATATATATATATATATATATATATATATATATATATATATATGTATATATATATATGTATGTATGTATGTATATGTATGTATGTATGTATGTGTGTGTGAACGCATGCACACACACACATGTAAGCACATGCACGCACGCACACGCGCGCGCACACACACACACACACACATAGAGAGAGAGAGAGAGAGAGAGAGAGAGAGAGAGTACATGTTTTTATGTGTTTTCATGTATAAATATGTATGTATGTATGTACACACACACATATTGAGAGAGAGAGAGAGAGAGAGATGCAAATCATAAATATGTATTGATCTATGGTTCTTTACAATGATATCATATTTATATAAAATCATGTTGACCCTTTCTATGTGTGTGTGTGTACATATTACACACATATGTACACACACATGCATGTACACACACACACACATATTTATTGAAGTGGACATAAAATACGGTTTCAATACCTCCTAATATCAAAGTGGCCTCTGCATAATAAATCTAATGTTATATCATTCACCAAATTTGTATGCATATTTTCACATTAGGCTAGATTATATATTATAAAATGTATTGTGACTATATTTGGTAACCTCATGGTTTCATGGGTATTGTGTATATATTACATATATGATCACTCTTGTTTTATATTTCTTCTCTATTTTGTGTATGTATTTTCATGCATGTAAAATACTTAAGTAGGAAATAATAATAAAATAATATTATATATTAATATTATTTAAGATCAAAAATTGAAAAATATATAATTTTAGTTTTTAGGAAAAATGAATATATATATATATAGGATAAATTCTTTTGAAACCAAAGCTATCAACCAAACAAATGATTGTTTTAATAGTTGGACCCACAACCAAGAATGAGTGTTTTGAATAATGGTCCCACAACCAAGAGGGTTGAAAGATCCCACAACTGTTATAAATAAAAACTATGACAAATCACAATGAGAAGGATTTTAGGGTCCCACAATGATGTCAAGCACAACAAGAAGGTTTTAAGGATCCCACAATTGTATTAATTCAAATAGTGAGAGGGTTTGAGGGATCCCATAACTCTGACAATAAGGTTTTAAGGATCTCAGAACCTTATCAATATAAGGATGGAAACTCCCAAAAAAATAGAAAATGTATAAAATATGTATCCCCCTTTGATAGAGTTTCCCATAAAATTCTAGTATAGAACAAGACACAGCCAGAAATAACCTATCTTTTACTAATAATCTATCTCCTCAAGACATTTGCATAGCCTTTCCACAATTGAAGTATAACTAATGAGTGTACACACCCACTTAACATCAAGGTAGGAAAATCCTCAAAAAATAAAAAGTATAGACCATAGTTGTCACACTTTGATAGAGCTTCCCTAAAACTTCCATTACAGAACACAATCTTAACTTGAGAAAATATTATTTCACTAATCTTATGC
>JARHVA010007530.1:70000-102500 GCA_037957365.1 Torreya grandis | reverse complement strand
AATTTAGATAAATATACTCTATTCCAAATGGAACCTTACAATATGAAAACAAATAATATAACCACTCAAAAAATCCATCAGAGATCATCCTGAACATGACATCCTATACTAAACATTGTCTTAAAGAAGATCACACTATACCATTATATGAATTCCACTTCAAATTAATTAAATATATTAGATATGTAACTTGCAACAAAATTACTAACACTATTGGCAATTTTGTATCCATTATTTTTGCCTCCACTTTCAAAAACCCAAATGGAACTTCAAACATGGAAATAACATTCATAATATAAGACAAATCCTTATATAATATTAAATTATACCTTTGGGGAATTTTTATGATCAATATGAGAACTTTTAACTAATTTGAGTGCATCTAACACACTACTGGTTCTAATTATTCCTATCAGAAAAGGCAAAATTTAAGAATATAATGCAAAGAGTATAGGGACTAGCTGAAATATGTAATTATTCATCAATATGAATATACTTGAGGCACATAAAATGAGGTGATGGTATGAATAATCATATGGTATGAATGTATCAATATAATCACTAGTTACAAGTATTGTAGAATAAAAAATAATTACAAACATTCATAATTTATGGGTTCCTTGGAAATCTAATCCATTTACATTAGATACAACAGTCATCTAAAATAAAGTGATAGATTTTTTTATCTTTCTTGAATTGATTTAATTAACAATAGATAGTGTAAAAATTAATTAGTTCAAAATACTAATGTGTCTTGGAATTTTCAAAGATGAAACATTCATGTAGAATAATGTGAATATAAATATTCATTGAATTTCACATTAGAAAATGCCACATGTATAAAATGGATCAAAACATTTGATGATAATGATAATGTAATTATATGTATTGCATCACATGATCAACAAAATATATCATCATCATCAAATGAGGTTTCATAAATTTTCAAAAGAGTGATCTTATGTAAGTACAATTTCACATCGGAAACAAAGTTGGAGGAGTAGAATGGAAAAAAAAAGGATACAATGTGCCTTATTAAATACATGTTAATAATAATTTACACCACAAGATTCAGCTTTAATTGATGCATTTTATTTAATTTAGTACATATATGTACTTATAAATGATAAATAATTACAACTTGCATGTGTTATACATGCATTTTGTAGACAACACAATTATATTTGCTATATTATATTTTCATAAAATATTTTCAAAAATATGCTTCCAATGTTTTCTATAGTTTCACATTTGCACCCACAATTCTATTCACCTCTACCCACAATGTTTTCATGTTGATATCTATATTAATAACCTTATTTTAATCTGTTACTTACACACACCATATAATTTATCCGTTCACAATTGTTGTGTAATTTTAATTTTATTATTCACTTTAAAATATTTGCATATTTACACATTATTATTTTTATGCAAAATATTAGCCTCTATTTGACACTCAAAATAACTTAGCATCTAATTTTTCCTTCATTCTCATTATAGACATCCATGGAAAATGAACACATAAATAAAAGAGCTCACTTGAGATATACAATACATAAGGATCAAATAAATGAACATTGTCAATTTAATTAACATGATCAAAAAATAAATACCAATCCCCCACTATGTGATCTTGATATTGAGCAAACCTTCAATAAATTCCATGAAAGGATAGATAGTATTTCCTCAATATGTGCATGCTTCATTTGAAAATAATTATATCTAGGCATTCAAAAAAAATCCCATGGTGTGTAGATTTATTTTTGATGAATTGCAAAGATAAATAATAATCACTTATTTAATTTTAATAAAATGGACCCAAGTATATAACTTGAATTTTTTTCTAATCTCTCTCTAGTTCAATAAATGCTCATTTCACAAGTTAATCCAATATTTCAAGTAACCCCTGTATGTGGTGGGAAATACAAATATAGTTCCCACACTATTATCCTTCCCCAAGATATATCTTTTATTTCTAGGTACCTACCGAGCTAAACCAAATATTTCAACTTCTTAGTGTTAAGAAGAATTAGTTTTGGAGAAAAAACCATATTATTTTTTTTAATTGGATCATGTATTGTGTAATCCATAATATAAAAAAAATGTAAAAAGTCCCCTATTATAGAGACATCTAACTTGACCATCGAGCACTTCATTCGCTATCGTCTAAACTTATTGATATCTCCTCTACTACTTGACATACTAATGTGGAGATTACAGATATGCAAATCAAAAATATAAACTTGGATGAAGGAACAAATCACCTACAAATCTACATGATCATTAAACATAATCTTTTATAGCATCTCTACCAAATGCATGAAGAGAGTTAGACAAAATAATAAATTACATGAATAATAGTAATAGTACCCTCCCATTTGTAATCAATTAGCCAAATTTTAGTAGCTCACATATCAATGAATATAACACATGGGTCTTATTTTGAATGGCATTTTATTCTCTTTTTATAGTAGAGATTTCCATATACCAACAAACTCATTTTAGGAAAGTCCAACTATGTACACTTACTCTAGTATCAAGATAACTAGTTTTAAAGCTATCCACACTATTGCTACTTCTTGTTAAACATAATAATGTGCCATAAAATCCAAGAAACATTTGTATTATTTTCAAAAAAGACATTGAGGACAACTTACCAATCATAATTTCATACTTGTGTCAACATCTAACACAATTACTTGATGTACCTATTATGGAGCAACTAGTGCATTTTGGATGAACACTTAGAGGTTCACATTCCATTTGGTCCAAGTTGCATAAATTAAATAATAGATGTGATAAAAAAAATTGGATCCCCAACACCATTATTCATTTTGAGTGTAATAGATACTATGTGGTCAATCTACATAAGGTCATGTCAAGTGCCCTTGTAACTCTCCAGTGAAATAATTTTCATTGGAGAAGTCAAAACCTAATTACAAACCTACATCTTGCATCTTCATACATGGATAAAATATTTATTAGCTTTAATGAATAAATCCTATATAAACATCCATTCTGAAAACATCCACTCTGAAAATAATACTAATGTGTGTGTGTGTGTGTGTGTGTGTGTGTGTGTGTGTGTGTGTGTGTGTGTGTGTGTGTGTGTGTGTGTGTGTGTGTGTGTGTGTGTGTGTGTGTGTGTGTGTGTGTGTGTGTGTGTGTGTGTGTGTGTGTGTCTATATATTTATATATATATATATATATATATATATATATATGTATGTATGTATGTATGTATGTGTGTGTGTGTGTGTGTGTGTGTGTGTGTATATATATATATATATATATATATATATATATATGTATATATATATGTATATGTATGTATGTATGTATGTATGTATGTATGTATGTATGTATGTATGTATGTCTGTATGTATCTATACACATCAAAAAGAAATACCTAAATAATCATAATTATTTATTTTATTTTTTAATGAGGTGTAAATGGAAACATAGAGGATCTACACACATCTCTCAATATATATGGTTATAAAATGCACCCAACATGGACACATGAGATAGATAATACCATCTTCAACTAACATTTTCCAGTGTATTCTTTGATCACTACATAACAACATGGAACACACATGACATAGACATAACCAAGGATAGAATATATTATTCCAATATTGAAAACCCATGATTGCTCATCACAAATGAAATATTTAACACTAATGATTAAAAAATTATGAGAATCTTGTAAACTAAGTTCAAGGTCATGCCAAATGGAGTGAGTTTGCATGTCTATGAAAAAGAGGCACTACTCTACAATGTAAAAATAAACCTTATGTCCATAAAAAAAATGAATGCAATCATGATTTTTGATGAAAAAGGCCAATAAAATTTACCTTCCATCATGTAATGATGAAATAGTAAACATCCACAATGCAATCATGATTTCAATGTGGCATGCAAATGCTAATTTCCAATTAATTATTTCTCATCACATTATGCTCAAATATATAATAATGTATACAACAAAAGCTAAAAAACAAATATGAAAGTTACCACCATATGGTAAGTAACATATCAGCTATAATTACAATTGAATCCCAATAATGATCGCTTACATCAAGTTCCTCACATAAACTATTGTCAAACATGAAATAGGTGCATATGAGACATGTCACATGCTACAAAATCTATCTTTAATCATTTTTAATCAAATATTCGTTACCTTGTTTATTCTTAAACATAATTTCAAACATGTTTTTTAAATCACATCCGAGGAAGGAAAACTATCATCCTTCATATATTCATATATAAATTTCACTTCTTTTCTAAATGCATTGCCACTTATTAAGTCTACGCCAACATAGTCTTTGAATAATCAAAGGAAAACTAGTCAGTGGAGAAATAAAAATAATTGAACAATTATTATCATATTCCCTCATTTATATTTTATTATCCTATTTATTCACCATCATATGAATTTTTCTGTTGGGCAAAGATCTTACTTTACAAACCATTATACAACATTCTATCACAATGGACATTACTGTAACTAGGGAAGACATTTTTTACACATTCGAAAAAAATCAAGGATTTATAAATTCTATGGCATATTGAGTTCATAACTATAGAAGAAAATAATATTATTGAATCAAGTAGTGATGATAGTGACATATAAAATGGTGTACAAATAGAAGTGAAATTGCATGAGTGGTAAATCTTTTTCTCCATGCACCCATCAAGAAACACAGAAATAGATGACATTAACATGCTTTGGCTTCATTACTTTGACACCATCCATAAATAGGACCATTACAAGGTATTAATCAACATACACATGACAATGACAAAATTAATAGATTCTAAATGCACACTCATCCAAAATATAGATGTCGAACACTTAGGTGATCCATTGTCAAATGATCTATTAGAGAACCAACAAGCAACCTTAAAATTTATTCTACACCATGCTAAAAAAATTCCAAATACACCACTCAAGATGATTATACAAGGAATAATAGGTACAAGTAAACCCTACTTAATTAGTAGTATCAAATGTGGCCTAAATGGACTTTCAGGAAGAAGTAACTATCCCCTACTTATCCTCACTCCAATTGGTTTCAAAACATTTAACATGAATGTATGAATAACACATTCAGGCCTCAACATACCTGTCTAAGAAATAAAAGCACTTGAGGGACAAACACTGATAATTTTCTAAGAATAGATGGACCACATTGAATATGTGCTCTTTGGTAAAATGAACTTCCTAGGCCCAAAGATGCCCAACAAAATAAATAGTCAATTGTGTGAGGCATTCCCTTAATTAAATAGTAAATATTTTTGTAGTTGCTCAATTACACTTATTGGGGACCTAGAACATCCCCCTTCCCCCATAAATGACATACCAATGTATGCGAGTAAGTCATTTGGTCACACACTATGGCAAACATTTGAGATAATTGTAACATTACACATAAAATTTTGTTAGTAAAGATGCATGACTAATCAACTAATATTAGTAAAATTATTAACCTACATCAAAAATTTAAACCCAACATAATAAGATTAGAATATTCTCATGTCAATAACATTGCCCTTCATGCCTCCATAATAATAAGAAGATTATAAAATCTTGACACTTTTATATACAACTAATAAATTCACAGTAATACTACATAACAAGTAAATGTTAAAATAATTAAACATTCCAATTGTAATATGTAGAGAAAACAACAAGAGACACTCCACCACAATGACACTCAACTAAAACCAATTGTGTATCTATGTAAAGGACAAAATGGCATACAAGGGTTCATTTTTTTTACAGTATGCATACAACAATGCCAGATCTCATTCAAGAAATTTTCTCAAATAATTAAATTAAAAGACAAACCTTGTGAGTATATATACCAAGGTAAATAATTGTAGTCAAACAAGGAAATTTGTGTTGTCAACGTAATATGTTATATCATATAAATTTGAAAAAACATTAAGAAATAGAGACTTCTTCATTATAATTTAGATTAAATTTCTCATTTATAGCTACATTATGTTAAAACTTAAATCTCTAAACTTCAAATTTGCCAACATGTCTATGACTTTAATTCTTTGAAATGATGACAAAATTCAATTAAAGATCATACGAATAGAATGTATAATATTATTACATTGAATTTTATGAAAAGTGTGAAATTTTATTTTATTTTACTTTCTCAAAATTAAATATATATAATTTTTTAAAGAATTATATATATATATATATATATATATATATATATATATATATATATATTAAAAGAATCTTAATTTTGATTAACACAATACATATAAAACATTTAAAGATAAAACCTCTCTATCTTAATACATAACTTTGTATGGATGATAAAATCTTATCATTTTTAATATTTTAAAAATCAAAATTAAGATTCTTTATATATATATATATATATATATATATATATATATATATATATATATATATATATAAAGAATCTTAATTTTGATTTTTAAAATATTAAAAATGATAAGATTTTATCATCCATACAAAGTTATGTATTAAGATAGAGAGGTTTTATCTTTAAATGTTTTATATGTATTGTGTTAACATTATATATATATATATATATATATATATATATATATATATATATATATATATATATATATAATTAGAATTTACTATGAAATTATTTATGTATAGTTTTGTAGTAAATTCTAACTTTATATTTGTAATTTTTTAAAATTATTTATATATGTATGTATATACGTATGTGTATGTGTATGTATATGTATGTGTGTGTAGACATATATGTATATATACATATGTAAATATATTTATATATACATATGTGTATATATACATATATGCACATGTGTGTGTATACACATACATACACTCACATGTATATGTGTGTCATATATTCATATGTATACACACACATATGTGAGTGTATGTATGTGTCTGTGTGTATAAATATGTTAATTAGAGTGAAAAATATATTTCAAATAATAATTTCTAAAAAAGAGATAAAAATAAATAAAATATTAGAGTTAAATTGTTGAGATTTTTTCTTTGATAATTTATGACTATTGGATGTGATAGTGAGCTCATTTATCCCTATAAAATTGATATTGAAGAAAAGGTTTTGAAATTCAACTATTTAACAAAGAGTTGTATTCTTGATTTTTAAGGACACTGACACCATCATAAGTCCTTTAGACAAGAAGAAAGACAACACCAAAAATAATTACATGACAATTACCATAATCCTCCGGTAGATGTTATTTGATTTTTTTTACAAGTTATTGAACCTCTTGCAGATACTTTATGCTATTAAAGTCATAGCGCATCCATTCTTAAATAATCAAAACAACTCATCACCAAATATATATATGTTGTAGTTCATAAAATATAACTCTTTTTTCCAATTATCATTTATATATATAATGTTTACTTGTTAATTTAATTTTATTTTTATTTTTTTTAAAACATTAATTAAATGATGAAATACTAATATTACACTATAATTTGATGTAGTATAAAAAATAATTGATATTTATTAATAATAAATTTGATAGTTGTATTTTCTTATTCATAATAAATTAGATACTTTCCACCTTATCAACACTACTATGTACAAGTTCACTAGATAAAAGTAGACAAAAACATACAAAATGCATAAATTTATTATTTCTTCATGTACCTGCAACCTACATTCAGTCTAGGTGAACATATACCATGCTTATGAATATTATTCAAGACAAATTTATGCAAAGTGCATAAATTTATTATTCTTCATAAATTTATGTACCTGCAACCTACATGAGCATGTACCATGTATATGAATATTATTCAACTTGCATGTACCCTACAACCTTTACAAGTACCTTCGATAGAATTATCCATATGAAACATGCCTCTATCTAATTGACCAACCAATTTCCCTTCCATCAAAGCCAATAATAATATTCCAAACATGTGTGACTAAATCAAATATTTGAGTAAACCAAACAGTTCCTTCATAGGAATTTGGTTTGCAGCACAGTTGCCTCCTATGCAATACCGCATGGAATAAATCACATTCCAAGTAATATCCTCTACTTTCATGTTGAATTTACTTAAAAATAGATTGGTTATACATGGTATTAGGGATCACCACATTTCTTGAAACACAAATAATAAATAATATAAGTTAGTTATTAGCATTCCTCGAATGTTGTATATGAGGAAAAAAATATTTAAAAAAAGTCTGTTAAATGTTAATACTTTATTTATACAAAAAATTAAGACAATGGTCTGAGTAAATGGACAAATTCATCATGATAAATAATAACAATTATGATTGTCCTATGGGATTTTATTATATGCAATAAGTTTTTGGTTAGTTTCTTGACCTGAAAAAAATTCATTGGCATCACATCTCATGTACTATCTTGTTGAATGGTATCTATGTTTGAGAAATTCACAAAAACTATATCATTTTATAGTGTGACTTAATGATTTAAAAATGTTATCAATATTATGTTATTGTATAATGACAATGAAGATTATCTCAAAATAAACTTAAGGAGAGAGTTATATATTCATAAAAATCATATTTTATCTTTTCTGATTGAATTGAGTGGTATTTATGGTATTTTTTATTTCTTACATGTTTTACAAATTAATATGTAAGATTTATAAATGATATAACAAAATATATTTGACATATAAATTTACTGATTTAGTTCTCATAAAATTAAACTTAATCAATAAAATTATGAAATATTAAAAATTACAAGTAAATTGTAAAATTATATTTACAATAAATTTTAAATCGTAAATAAATTAATTATTACATTATTTTTAAGATTTAAAAATATTCAAACTTATAACTATTTAGAGAAACTATTGATGCCTTTACAAACCATGAAATTTGCAACCATAGCTACTTAAGTGTAGGTTTTCCTTTTCAAACAATGCAACTAAAACTACCTTAAAAATGGATTATTAAGATTATGTCATCTCATATTGTTATTGTGAGATAAAGATAGATAAAATTTATCAACAAATAATAGTACCAATTATAACATAACACGTGTTTCATTTTAATGGGCCACATACTACACAAAGATCAATTATAATGTGAGTCCATGATGACCATGTTAAACTTGACAAGTGCATGAACATCATCCTATGATTACTGCATTAAATTTTATGAGCAGCTGACCATGAGCCCAAGATCCCGTGATGATGCCACATGTACTATATGTTCATAGGTTACGACTATATTAAATTTATTAGTCATCCCTACATCTAAACAAATTATAACCCACCACGTGGAAAGCCACATTATCCCAAACACTATGTTAAAATTCAGGGGCTCACAATCTTCACAGATCAAAAATAATAAAATAACCAAATCACTTTTTATGAGCCCTGAATTCCATTTTATTTTCTGGCATCTTTTCATATGGTATTTTAATATCTCTATATATTTTAGTGGTATTGGAAATGTTTCTTTTTTATATAAAACTCAAACATTTTAAAATGAGATGTTAAATTTTGGCTTCAAGCAGAATGTAAAATTCACACCATCAACTTTTAATTTTTACATTTGGTTATTGCTAACCCTGCTAAAAATCTCGTTGAATGGAATGTTGATGTAGTTCATGAAAACCTTATAATTTGATCCCAACAATGGAAAATTAGGGTATAAAACCCTCATAAATAAAAATAAAACCACTTTCAATTGTAAACATAGTATTCCAAGTTCTCATCCCTAGCTTGTTAGGGTTTCCTTCCAATTTCTCCATTGTCCTACTCTTATTTCTTTCCTAGAGTTGATTTTTTGATACTATTGTCAATTTCATTAATGCCACTGTTATCCTTGACAAAATTGGTTTTTGAGCTTTGTAACTAATTTCTATCTTAAATGGAATCAACAATAGTGATCCACATAACACCCCCGTCATATTTTTCAAGTGTAATGAATCATTTGGAAAACCTAGAGCTAAAACAATGAAGTGAGATCAACACTCAATGATTTAGCTTGTGTGGGCCCCAATCACTTCCAATTTTGTCTTTTTAAAATGTCCATACTTGGAGTCTATATTATGTGTATCATTGGACTTATAAATTTCCAAAATTAACTTCTCTAGGTAAATTTAGGGTGATTGCATAAGTAATTTGGGCACATGAGACTACATTATATCAAAGGTCAAACCTACACCACAATTAAAAAATTAGTTACTATAGACACATAAATTAACAATTAAGCTAAAATAGTGCACTTGTGACCACCTTTTTTACACACTTAGTTCATGCTTATTCTATGGCCATTTGACCACTTTCCTTCATTTTTAAAATAGATGACCTATTCCCAAAATTAAACCAATGATCCCATAATGTCCCTATGCCTCATGCACATTTCAAGTCATTTTTCACACAAGAGGATTCCACATTGAAAACCACTAGAATTCTAATTGCACATTGAGACAAAAATTTGTATTTCTCACAATTAGTCTGAATAATCTTTTAAGGTTACAACTCATACTTGAAGTACTTAATCAACCAGGATTGCAAAAAATTCATCATTTTACACTAATATTTCACACACGCCACCATTGCATGAGATAAATAAATGTTATTTTATCCCTTTTTAGACTATTGTTATATGGGTCATGCTCAACACAAGCAGTGTTGCTTGTGTTGAGGAAAATCACAAATTCAACCACTAACCATTTTTACCCCATAATTGCATTTGGATTATTGGTTTATTGATCTAGGGTTTTAAGTGAAGCAAAATATTGATATTATTTTCTGTGAAGAATTGTAAGCTCCTGCATAATCCATAAAACACATAGGTGAAGGAAAACAAGTCACATAAAAATTAGAGCTTCATCACCTACAAAACATCATTGCTTCCTAGAGACAACAAAGCACTACAATCTTATCCAATTACAACAATCCAATAAATAGATCCTACAAAACCCTTTGTTATATGTTAACTCAATCAGCATAACCTCCGAGTAGTTTTAGTACCGGATATAGTTATGCATTCCAATTTTTTAGCTTAGTTTGTGTCTCCTTGGTATTTTCCTTATTTAACATATTTCTAAATTTATTAAGATTCAAATCATTTTTTGGAATTTATTAAATATCTATAGCATTTTTATTTTACATAAGAAAAACATCTTATCTAAGAAATTAATTCATTTATTTATAATATTTTGATAAACGTATTAGTGAACCCATTTTATTCATCAAATATTGCAAGGCATAATCTTGTCCATGGGGGTTCCTTTTTTTTAAAATTCCTCATAAGCTTTAAAATTAAATTATGATTTCCTTATTAGGTTGGAGTTTTTAATAAAATTCATATGTCTCACTCCTCTTTTTCGCATTTTATTATTTGGAAAAATTAAAATGGATAAAAAATAATTTCTTCCTCCTCCTAACACTCAAGAGGGTGATAGCTAATTTCCCTCTAACCAAATTCATGCTATCACTACTCCAAGAGGTAAGGTATCACATCCTATAGTTTTAAATTCATGTAAACTGCATGTCCTTCCTTAATCCCATCCACTTACCACATCTCATATTGATGGTGTTTGTGCATATTCAATCAAAAGTCCCTATGGTTTATTTTTTTGAAGCCCTTAAGGATCAAAGCATCATTATGAGCAAGTTAATGGAAGAGTTTAAAAATTAAAATCAATATTTCTTTTCACATATTACATCATGAAAACATCACATTCCATATGCACATAATCTAGAGTATGATAGTGTTAATCATGTATTTGCATCCTTATCTAATAGTGTTGAGCCTAACAAGACTTCATATCAAAATTGGAAGCTACAACATAATACATATATATAAATTGATTCAAAAATTATGCACATGTCAATAATAATTTAACTAAAATTTTAGGTGAAATTCATAGAAAAAGGTTGATTAAACTTTCTCCTATACATCCTCTAATGAGATAAAAATACTATTATGCATATCATAGAATTCATGGGAATCATGCATAGAGTTTTTTGGGATTGAAGAGTAAAATACAAATTATTATTAGCAATGGTAATCCAATAATTGGTGCACCAATTAAACAAGTCACTCACACTATGATTGCATATCCTAAAACACAAGTACAATAAAGAGAAAATATGGATACAAAAGGTCAATGTAGAAAAAAAAGATTCAAAAGGAAAAATTAGATAAATTTGAATATAAATATATACAATATGATTTAAAGATAAATTATAAAAGGAATTTATTCTAAATGTGATGATACAAAAATATCAAGAACATAAGTTACAAAAACTAGTTCCATATAAGTAAGAAAGTATCTATAATAAAGGTTTGCTAACAAAAGAGTTTCTAAAGTAAGATATGAATAAAAAATATAAAGTTCTATATATGGTTGAAAATGTGTAAATTAAAATAATTTACTCATACCAAGAGACTTCTACTATCACTTCTCATATAGATGGTAATCAATTTACAACTGTAAAAGTTATGCACTATCAGGAAACAAATTTTTATTCTAGGTCATTTCTTACAACTCTTGGAAACAAACTTTAGCAATAAGATCAAACTAATGCATCTACAACATGTGTGGAATCAATTAAGTTGAGATTTTTATTTGTTTCAAAAGAGTTTTATCGTACTTTTCATGTTATTTCAAATCCAAGTGCATACAATGTTGTACTTGGAGGAGAATGGTAAAAATCATTAGGATCCAATCATTGATTAAAAAAAAGGTTTTATATCATTTGAACATGAAGGCAAAGTCATTTCCATTTCAAAAGAGGGAACATATTTAGATCAAGAGAAAAAAAAAATCTTCAAGATAAAATGATAATGTATGTGAGGATTACAACACATATGATATAGGGATTACACATATTCTTCCCCTTGCTAAGATCCCTGGTTTATAGCATCAATTTTCCTTGTACATACCTTTATGTTTCTCATACTATTACTCTAAAATTACAAAAAAATAAAATACTCTAGAAAATTAAAAATTAGGACTTATGCATGCTTATGTTCAATTTGAATTTGCACTAGCTGATTTATACACTATTATTCAATCCTTATTTATATCTAGATTAATAACATATATAATTCACAAGTTTACATGAGTGAATGTAGAGATTACAGGATACCATTTACAGAACTAGTTGTAAGTTATTTCACTACCACATATTTAGAAATTTTAAAATAGATAAAAGCATCATATTTAGATAATACCACCTTGTGTTATTATCCCATTCCACTTACCCTATTCAAGTAAGCATAGGATATCAATTCTTATATCCAAACAAGACATGGGCCTCTTAAATCTTGTATATACATTAGCAAGCTCATTTTGGGCATTTTAGACACAAGTTTTATCCTTGTTTGGCTATTCGTTATTGTTCATAGTTGAGTTATTTACATTACATAAAATCTATCAATATTTATAACTTATCTACACATATATCTTAATGGTTATCTATGTTATTGATTGTACTAGTGTTACAAATGGCTTATGTTGATTCATTACATATATTTATGCATGTTTTTCATATTTTATTTTATGTTTCATGTCTTATGTGTATTCTTTGTTTTGACTTCAAGACATCTGAATATGTCTTTGTGTGGTTTGAATCCTTCATTGTATGTTTCTATGTTTGTGAGTGGAATTTTAACATGTCCCTTGTATATGTCCCCTTATCTTTATGTGTGTGTGTGTGTGTGTGTGTGTGTGTGTGTGTGTGTGTGTGTGTGTGTGTGTGTGTGTGTGTGTGTGTGTGTGAAGGCCATGACACTTGTTTACTCAATATACTTAGTTTTTTATGCCATTATGGACATCATGCATCTTCCCAACCTTTGATTCCATGATCAATATGATGCATGCCTCCCTAAGTTTCTCTATTTTAGATTTACATAATTAGATATATATATATATATATATATATATATATATATATATTTGCATTATTCAGTGCTAACATTTATCTAGACAGTGTCACTATGTATTCTTGTTTTCATATGGATCTTACATTAAAACTCTATCCTCAATTTACTTATGATGATGACATGCTTCTCCATGTTATCATTACTACTCATATTTACGTGTTTTCATAACATCACTTGCATGTCTATTTTGTTTTGAGTAAATTTATTATGCAAGCTTCATAACTCACATTAAAAGAGGGGCATACACAATATCTTATCTTAGATATTAATTCATTACAACACATTAGACAGATAGAAATTTATTGGTATTACATTTTTGTATAAGTTGCATACTCATTAATCACCCAAATAGTTATCTTAGATAGGAGTGATTTATTTGGACAAGGTTGTAGTCTACTCATGTCTAAAATAGTGTGTTGGTATCCCAGTAGTTATAAAATAGTCACTTTAAAAATATATCATAATTTAAAGTAGTACAAGATAGTAATTAAAATGTATACAAAGTCGCATTTAAGACAAAATTCATATTTTTTTGAGATTTTCTTAGTTTGGGGTATCGAGTGTGGCATGTGTTCTAAGTTAGAATGCATCTATTTACACAAAATTTTAGTTGTTATTAATCATTATTAGAATCCATATACATCAAATATCATATTGGTGGTATGTGTATATCGTATGATTACCTTACTACTCAATTTTACATAATTTTACATATGGAATGATAATCCATGTCATTATCCATGTTATATACACTAGGTATAGATCATACTATCTTTTTGCACCAAATTTTCACCATTTTCACACTAAAAATGAATCTTATTCCATCTACAGTGTTTATTTCACCCTTTTACACTAGTTTTACACTAATGTTTGTAGATTTATATTCTATTGGAATTCATATAGGGATTCAAAAACTACTTATCCACTTTGAGTATGCAATGATGGAGTTATTTAACCCTAAAATCTAGATATGGAGAATCTATGGTTAAAGAGGTAGAGATATCCTAGGGCAAAATAATGGTAGACTATCTCTAAAGTGTTCAATTGTTTGTGAAACTCAAATAGAACATATACTAAATTTATTATGTTGAGATGTTAAATATATAAAGTACAACTATGTTAGATATTATAATAATAATGAAAACAAGATACTTAGTTGGAATTGATGTTAATATAGATCTAGATCTAGAATATATAGAAAGAGGATTGGATATAGATTCTATAACAGTCTCTCAATTTTATAAATTTGACCTATGTATCTGTGGACACTTGCATCCACCTAGGAAGGTTGCATCGGTGCTACTATTTGACTTGGATGTAAGTTTCTAGTATGAAATACCTATTAAAACCAAATGGGACCACCTAGATGCTTCTAGCTTCTTTACCACCTTCACTTTGGTGCATTCAGATCTAGGTCATGGATTGTCACTCCTTGTCAAATATCAAAACTATAGTTCTTCATATTCATAGTGGTTGTGTGTAAAATGGATTAATGGGTACACACTGTCAAGCTATCCCAATGACCCATCTATCAGTGGGCACTATCTACATAGCTAATATTTTGAAGAGGGCCTTGGACTTATGTATCTCCCCCTATGTGTTGGCTTGTGTGTGAATAATGCAATGTGTGATAAGTAAGTACAATAGTGACCTGGCTTATAACTTGGAAAATATAAATATTGGTTTGCTCTTTCAGTACTTTAAACCTATATATGTTTTGTCCCTATGACTAATATAGCAATAAGAGAAAATAAATAATTTTTTCTTACTTAAGTGCTTGATATAATACTTTTAAGTTTCTTTGGTATTTTTTAGGCATATTTTTAGGTGTATGTTAGGTGAGGAATGAATGAGGATTGATCTTATATTTATACCAATCCCTTTGTAGAATATATCATATCAAATAACTTGAGATAATCATAGGAATACACTTCATTTGAAAATTGGATGAGATTAGGTCACTAGACACTTTCCTTGGGGTAGGACACTTGTGTAAATGTAGGCATCTAACTAGGATGAAAGTGTATGTGTAGTTATAAACTAGGTGCAAGTATAGAACTTGTAGAGATGGAAGATAAATAGGTTTATAACATTATAGACAAGATAGAATGTCTAAGTTATCATAATGTCATTAGTCAGACTAAGAGATAAGTAATTAGTCATAGAGAGAGTGTATGTGAGTCTTTTGGTAGTTGGAAAGGTCTAAAAGCTGAAAATACATCCATGATATGAATTTTCCAAGTAAACAAGACTAATTTGCTATATATTTTAGAAATAGTTTCCACATTTTCCACCCTTAAATGTAGTAATGAAATTACTAGTTTAAAGGAGAAGAAATGCATACCTAGGTATTAGGCATAACCTAAGGGGTGATTAATTCACCATTTAAAAATATATGTAATTGAGTAATGTTTTATTATTCATGGTAGTTATGATTATTAAATATGTTTGTTTATTCAAGCTTTCTATAGTTCATTTGTAATATGCTTATTATATCTCTGAGATTTCATAGCCTTTGCATTAGGATAAGATAATGCCTACCATATTATATAGGGAATATTTTTGGCATTAATATTTATATAGATTCATTATTGTAAACATTTTGTGAGTGTATGAATATAATAATATTATTTCTTCATAATATCTACTATCAGAGCTGGATATTTTGAACATGTGATTAATTTGGAATAATCACATTCAATCCATGGACATTTAAATTATCTTGAAAAAGGAGAATAATATTTTTTTATATCTAGACTCTATCATAATAACTTCAATGCACTTACAAAGTTTTTGGAAACCTACTTTTTTACACCTTTCCATATGGCTTTCTTCAGTATGATCCATACACAAGTCATAGGAATGTGATTCCAATTGGAGGTGGTAAATTACTCTATCCTTCATGTGATATAATTAATATCTATCATTTTTATTAGGACATACAACCTTTTGGAGGAAAAATTGTCCCCTGGTCCCTTACTATATGAAAGCTTGCAAGTTATAGCTAAACAATTTTTCTTCATATCTTACTATAGAAGCATCATTTGGACCTAAAATTTTTTTTAGACCTATTTCAATCCCTTGAGTAGTTTCAAAAATTATATTGTAAAGTGTTTCATCAGGTCGTACCATCATTTGGACATCTGTAATTTGTCCTTCATCGATCTTTGTAGCTAGATAATTTTCTATTGATATGAGCTATATGATCAACATTTTTAGAATATAATTTTTGGAGAGTGATCATTGCTTATTGTTTCATCATATCAAGCTTATAACTACACCTATTCACATTTACATACAACATTTTTTTATCCTCAAAGGTGACTAATCAATTTGTAGTAATAGATTGACCAACAAGTCAGTTGTTTTCCATTGCAGGCCATAGAAAAATGATTTCTCAAATCTAAAGACTGTCTGAGATTAGTTTCTTCATCTAATTCCACCTCCAAGCTTAAAATATAATTTTTAAAAGTTTTGTACATCTATTTTGGTACTAAAAACTTAGCCTATCATTTAGGTTGCCACATGGAGCAAAGGGAGATTAATGTGGAGTAAATAAAGTTGAATGAATTGTCAACCAAAGAGATCCAAGGTGAATTATAATTCATAAAGTGTGCTTTGAAAATATATTTAGCCTTTTTACCCCAAATTAAAGTGAAACTAGTTGGAAAAATATCTCAAAACCACCTATAATCCAATTGGCAAGTTATTTTTTTGTCAAAACTTTCATTTACAAAAGGTACAAACATCAAATCCTTCAAAATAAAAAGTTTAGTGGAACCCCAAAACTTAGATATTCCACTAAATTTAACAAAAAAACATTTTTAAGGGGGAATTTAAAACAAAAGGCCCAAAAACAAAAATTGTGCATTTTTATTTCTTTCAAAGCATTGTAAAAATCTTTTCCATATTGTATTACATTTTGCAGGACATTGTAAATTTTATGATTATAAAAAAAATTACACAAAATCACATGTTTTTAAAAAGCAACATAGTGTTTAGTAAAATCCATGCCTCTAACTCATGTTTACAGGTAAATCCATCATGCTTGAGTTATTACATACATATCCTAATATAGCTATAACAACGACATCTAGGCATTGACCCTATAAATTGTCAAATAAAAATAAGGAAATTTACACTATAGCCTTCCCTTTATTTATCCATTAATTAAAATAAAAAGGTATAAATATTGAAGGTATAATTTCCATGTATATATAAAAGTTACACATGCATATGTAGAGTTCCATCTAATCAAGTGTTAATGATTGGATGAACCCCTTTTAGTAATATCTAGGTACTATGTACCAGATTATTTCATGTAAGTTAACACCTCTTTCACATACTAATAGTTATATATAAAAGGAGACCTTGATACCTAGAGTGATAAGGAACCAATACATCACTCGTAGTATTCATCATGGTTACATGAGCACCAAAAAAGTTTCTCCTATATTCTTTGTTAATCAAAGGTGACAACTACTCTGCTTGAAAGATAAAGATCATAACTCAACTAGAATTTGAAGAAATTTATCTTGATGTAGATGGATCCTACACTTGACATGAAATAGACATTGACTAAAAATGTAAATATGATGAAGCCAATTAGAAGGAAAAATTGATCATAATGTTTGGGGTATCAAATTAAGTGAAACCACACATTCGTGAAGCTAAAACTTCCAAAGAAGCTTGGGATAAACTACAAGTAGTATATGAGGCCAAAAATGAGTGCACTATTCTACATCTATAGATTCAAATTTACTCTCTAAAATTAATATTAGGTGAAAATGTTGAGGCATTTCTTAAATGTGTTGTATACTAAGGGTGTCACTACGATCCTTGGGTGAAATAGTTTTAGATGATTTTTTACCCATTGTCTTGAGAGCTCTGCCACCCTCATATAGGATTCTTTTAACTACCTTGATTGTAACAGAACAAAAAAATATTTTTGAAAAACTCGTAAATATGTAGCAACAAGAAGATTCTTCCAATACTCAAGAAGAATGAGACAAGCATGTTCTCGCTTCACAAAAAGGCAAAAACCCCATTAAGTCTTCAAATCCATTATCAAAAAAGAATCCTAGATAGAATCAAGAAGGTAGTAAATCACCAAAATAATGTCTAATTTGTGGTTATAAGGGATGAGTTAAAATATTTCTAGTATAATACATTCCAGAAGGGATCTTCTAGTGGCCATAAGCCCACTAACCAACAACCATCCCTTTCATCTCAAATTAAACTATAGGGATAGAAAAAAGGCACTTAGGAGAAGAAAACAAAGCAACAAGGTAACATTTTTGAACAAGAACATGATGAGGAATAAGACTTCTTGTATTCTTCATATCTTAATGAAGAATCCACATCACAAAGTGACATATGGCATGTTGACTTAGGTGCAACCTAACACATGATAGGTAGAAAAGACTAGTTATTTTATTTGAAGGACACACCCAACAATAATCATGCTCCATTGGGTGATGATACTTCATACATTATGTAAGGAATTGGAAACATTTCCTTATTCTAGGCACACAAACCTTATAAAATCACATATGTTATCTATGTACTTGGTTTAACCAAGAGTCTATTATCAATCAACCAACTCTTGGACCACAATATAAAGATTGACTTAGACTATAAAGGTGAAAATAAAATGTGTTTGATCAGAGATAAATCAAAAAATTTAAAAACTATTTCATGAGCATCTAATGTGAACTGCATGTTCAATTTGATTTCATTCATAAAAATAATAAAATAAGCATAACAAAGGACATAGATCTGACACATTTTTAGCACAAAATATTTGGTCACATCAATTTTAGATATATCGACATACTCCACCATTATAACATGGTACGATGATTGCCACCTCTTAAAAAGGGTATAGACAAATGCCAATATTGCTTAGAAGGCAAACAACATAGAGCTCTTTTTTTTGTTAATTGCATATTGGGCCAATGGAAAACTTGATTTGGTGCATACTAATTTATGTACACCAATGACACCTAGTTGTGTTGGGTTTAAGTAAATCATGCTCTTTGTTGATGATTATTACATTAAAAGGTGGGTCTACTATGTGAAAACAAAGAGTCAAGCCTTTAAAACATTCATGAAATTCAAAATCATTATTTAAATACAATTTGGTCAAGAAATAAAGACCATTTCTCATATCATGGGAGGGATTCACCATTAATGAGTTTAAATAGGTTTTGCAAAAAAAAATTCATGATCAAATGGCACCTTCGCATACACCACAAGAAAATGTAGTTCTTTAGCAGAAGAATCATACTATTATGTTAATAGTGTGATGTATGATACATGATTCAATCTTGACAAAGGTATTTTGGGTAGAAGCAATCAAAACTACCATAAATTTACTCAATAGTGTTCCCACTATATCTCTTGATGGAATAACTCTACATGAAACCTAGTTAGGGAAAAATCCATCTATAGCACATCTTTGAGTTTTTGGATGTCAATCAAGTATGCACATTCCCAAAGTATAATGAACTAAAATTGATATGAGATCAAAAACATATTTATTCTAATAGAACAGTGAAGAATCACTTGCCTATAGATCATGGATCTAAAAAATAGACAAGTATATACTAGTAGGGATGTTGAGTTTTTTGAGATGAAAGAAGTAGAATTTCCTTCTACAAAATCACCTGATAAACAAATCAGTCCCATAGATAATGTTAAAGATGGAAATATCCTAAATGAAGATAGTGTTAATGATGATGGGAATAATGATACATCTCTACTACCCACAAGAACCACTCAATGTATACCTAAATGGTATATAAATATACACATAGATGCAAAAATAGATGGTGTTCCAAACACATCCACCATTGGACCAAGGACTCAAATTATGGCTTGAGGAGACGTTAATTTGTATTTAATTATTACATTTGTTGAATCTATTGAGTCCTCTACATTTCAATTCTCCCTATAACCTAATCCTTGAAAAGATGCCATGGATGCAAAATATAATTCACTAATGAAGAATAAAACATGGCAGCTTGTAAACCTTCCACTAGGGAAGAAGTCAATCTAGTGAAAATGGATCTTAAAGATGTAGTCCAAAGCAAATGGTAGTATTGATAAGAATAAGGAAAGGTTTGTTGTAAATATATATGCTTAGAAAGAATTAATTGACTATGAGGAGACATTTGCTCCTATATCAAAGATAAAAACTATCAGGGTGATTTTTTTTGTAGCTACATAGTTTGGCTATAAAGTTCATCAAATGAATGTGAAAATTTCCTTCCTTAATGGATACTTATAGGAAGAATTATACATGTCTTAACCAAAAGGTCTTATCAAACCAAGAAAAGAATATAAATTTTGTAGACTTGTCAAATCATTATATGGTCTTAAACAGGCTTCTAGGGCATGGTACATTAAAATTGATGAGCATGTCTTAAAACATGGATTAAAAAAAATCCATATGATCTAAATCTTTACCTAAAATAGCCATGTGGGAGATGGTTATTGTGGTTGTATATGTCGATGATCTATTCATCACTAGTAGTTCAATGAAGCTGATTGATTCAACAAAGAAAGATCTAAATCAATATTCAACATGATAGATCTTGAGATTCTACATTATTGTCTTATTTTATAAGTTTAGTAGAGAGAAAATCACATATTTATCTCAGCTCAAATATGCCAAGAAAATGCTTGATAATTTTCACATGATGAATAGTAAACCAATTGCCACACCTATGGAGACAAAACTTCAATTGCCTCGAAAATATCCATCACCACAGCTATATGAAACTCTATATTGATAGTTAATAGGGAGTCTCATTTACCTAACTTATATTAGGCCATACATCACCTATGATAATCATTTATCTATCTCAATTCATGAAAGGGTCCAAAGTCTCTCACTTGAAAACAATAAATTGGGTATTAAGATACATCAAAGGAACCATGGATTTTGGCATAGAGTACAAGGAAAATGATAATTTCTTCTTAATAGGATATTCATATTTAGATCATGAAGGGAACATTGATGACATGAAATATACCTTAGGATTTGTATTATTTTTGAGATATAGACCAATGTCATGGGGGAGAAAGAAGCAAACTTGTGTTTTGATGTCCTCCACATAATCAAAATATTGTGTTGTAGGAGGAGTTGTATATGAAGTGATTTGGATCAAATGTATACTTGAATGATTTGGTATACCATAGAATCAGCCAATAATTCTTCATGTAAAAAATGAAAGAGTAATAAATCTTGTTCACAATCTAGTATTTCATGAATTCACCCAACACATTAAGGTGTGATTTCATTTCATTCATGAACATGTTCATAACAACAACATATATCTCTAGTATTACCTGACAAACCAATAATGTGTATATGTTTTCACTAAATCAATTGTTCAAAAACAATTTGAGGCATTTAGAGAATCTCTCTCTTCTTCACTTGAGACAATGTCAAATGAAGGGGGGAATATTAGGTTTAGCCTAAGGGATGATTAATTCACCCTTTAAATATAAATGTAATTGAGTAATTTTTATATTAATCATGATAGTTATGATTATTAAAATAAGTTTTTTTATTTGAACTTTTTATAGTCCATTTTTAAAATGCTTATTATATCTCTGAGGTTGCATAGTTTTTGCATTGGGATAAGTTAATGCCTACCATGTTATATAAGGAATATTTTTGACATTAATATTTTTATAAATTCATAATTTTAAACATTTTCTGAGGGTATTAAATATAAAAATATTATTTCTCCATAATATTGGATGTGTATAACACACCTTGCCTTCGCTTGAGTCCAACTTTAATGTTTTGATAGTGACTGACTTAAATCCATAAGCATTTTATAGTAAATAATCAGTGTATATAATATAAAATTGAAAGCATTGAAATGATTGAAATTTAAAAAGAGCAAGGTTTAGGGGTAAACCTATTTATCAATGCAACTATCTTACCTTTTGTCAATTTTATTTTGAAGATGTATCATTATGAATCAATAAAACTAAGATTAGGACAAATATAAATCTATAAATTTTATATATTTAAAGATATAGAGAGATATTTGAGAATACATGTTCCCAACCATATATAAAATGTGAGTTTTTACCTAACAGTTAAGATTAACTCAACCGTATAATCTAATCATAACTATAACCTAGTGAATATGAGTGAACCAAGCTAGCTCACACTATAAAACTAGTGAGGTTGGATGATATAATCAATTCTAACCTATAAAATTATAAATATTGAATTATTTAATCACCTTAACCATAATAGAAATTGAACCAACTACTACAATAGAGTGGCTTAATATAGTCCATAACAATCCAACCTGGTGGGTGGTGATAGTCCCTGAAAGTATTTCAAATCTAAAACTAATTTCATTTTATAATATTGGGCACACATTCCATAAAATATAAACCTTAGTTATGTCTCATGTTAAAACTATGTATAATTATGGTAACAATGTATATAATTATGCCACAAATGTGTAGTTGAAACATATAACTATGCCATTTAGTTAATTTTAAAATTATGTAAGTGTGGAGAACATGTTTCTAAAACATGCCCCTACTATAATTTGAAACTAAAAATTGATATAAAAGCTAATGTGGAAGACATGCTTCCAAAACATGTCTGCATTGTATATTTAAATTTATGAATCAATGTATAAATCATGCCCCCACTAATATGCCCCCACTTTTAAGGTGAGAGGAAGTAGAAAATGGTATTTGCCTTACTTCAAAAGGATAATATAACCATGTAAATGTGAATGTACCATGTATCATATAGAAGGAACATGTCTAGGTAGATATATCATTGGAGAATGAAGAATATAATCACACCAAGTCTTAAGTTGTATGATGTAAATTATGGCAACATATAGATAGTAACAATACTAAATAAATGCTATGTAATATAATATTTATGCAATGTACATAGATGATCTAGTTATGTAATTAATCAAAAAAGAACATAGAGAATAATAACACACCATGTAGGTGGGAAAACCTCCATTGGAAGTAATAAAAAACCATAGTAGTTAATATTCAATATTTTATAAACAATAATACCCTAATACAAATCATCTTCCTCTTCTCACTTCTCAGACAATATTCATAAAATCCCTTACAAATATTTTCCACAAACAAATATGAATTTTCCAATTCATAATATTTCACACTAGGGGTAAAACCCTATTTATAGTGAAATGTGAATGGAGGTGATCATTGTAACCAATGGGTTCAACCATCCGAAAGGAAATTTTAATAACATTGGTAAGTATTAAACAAATATAATTTTATTATACATTTACACAAAGTTTTCACCTCATTTGAAAAAAATAATATATTATTATTTAATTAACTACTAAAGTAAGATAAGGGTTAATTAAGCCTACTTATACTTTAAATTTTATAACACTCCCATTTAATTCTAAGTAGAGATAAAATTCATTGTCACCTTAAAAATGAATCGTACTAGGTACATAATTGAAGGATTTAATAACCTTCATTGTGAAAAAAAATCACCTTTTGAAACAAAATGAATTGTAATCCATAGCATCTCTAGAGTAATTTTAGACTAACATGATCGTGAGACTACATATCATAGTTTCTCATGAATAATCAACTAAGCATATTTAGAGCCCTTTATAACATAAAGACTTTCATTACAAAATATACTTCTAAATATTGGGGTACAAAAGTAAAACTTCCACATGATGTTTATTTAAATTACATAACTTTTACATAAATTTTACAATGCTTTTACATTGAGAAGAATATAGAATAAGAATAAAACATGGTTGTTAAGATGTGACATTGCCCTGCACACTCCTCCTCAATGACATCTTTGAGAGGCCCAACATTACATGAAACTAATAGAACTTGGTAGCACTAAGTGGTTTTATGAAGATATCTATCATTTACTCATTTGTAGTATAGAACTGAGATCAATATCATCATTAAGGACTTTCTCTGAGATAAAATCCATATGAGCTTTAATATGTTTAGTTAATTAGTGTTACACTCAATTTTTTTAAGAGCTATACAATGTTCGTTATCAAAATGAAGGATGGTACTATGAGAAAAATCTAAATAAAGTTATCCTAATAACCTTTTAGGCACATGGCTTCTTTGATAGATTTGATAGCACTTATGTATTCTACTTTAGTAGAAGATATAGAGATAGTAGGTTGATTTCTATTGTTTTAAGTGATAACACCTACACCAACCTTAAACACATATCCAGAAGTAGATTTGTAATCTATAGTATCAATAGCATGGTCAACATCATAATAAATATATAATTTAGCATTATCAATCAAATAATAAAATAAACCAAAATTAATAGTTCCTTTGATGTAAAAAAGTATACATTTAGCTAATTTCCAATGATAAAACTATGTATCCTGCATTAATCTATAAGCAACACCAACATCATATGAAATATTTAGCCTACTAATTGTTAGATAAATAAAAATACCAACAAACTATCTTTATAGAGTAAGTTTAGTTTTTCACATGCATATTTTGGATCATGTTTAACACCAACTTATATATATATAAGTTAAAATCAACAAGAAGACTATGTGAATATAGAGATTGTGATACAATGATGGAATGTTTATCTTGAAATATAGTCATTCCTAAAAATGTTGAAGAATGCCTAAATCAATAATTTCAAATATTTAACATAGTTTATTCTTATAATTATGATTTAAACTAGCTAGATTGCTAGTAATTGAAATATCTTCAACATATAAAACAATTAAGAAAACATGACCATTTTTAATTTTAAAAAAATAATTATCAGAATAATAGTTAGAGACACCTAATTCTTTGATAAAATAAGTTATTTTAAAGTACCAAGATCTAAGAGATGGTTTTAAACCATACAAGGATTTATTTAAATTACAATAATATGTTGTCTATTAGGATCATCAAAACCTTTTCGTTGAGTCATGTAGATTTCCTCTTCTAAATCATCATTTAGAAAAACATTATTGACATTTATTTAGTGGATAACAAAACCATTTTTGGTTGCAAGAGAAATAACCAATCTAATAGTACTCATTTTAACTACAGGATCAAAGGTTTCAACATAGTCAATTTTGGGTTTCTAAATAAACCCACGAGTGACTAATCTTACTTATACTTTTCAATTTCATCAAAATGAATTATTCTTGATTTTATAAAGCCACCTCTAACAAAAAATATACCTTTTAGGTATATGTGGGACAAGATCACAAGTCTTATTTTTAATTAAAGCATTCAACATAGCTTTTATTAAAACATTCCATCTATTATCTTGAATGGCTTCCTCCAAATATTGAGGTTCAAATTCATACATAGTCATTAAGGCATGGTAGGAATTTTGACTTTGAGTTAATTTATTAAGATTATTAACATTACAAGATTTCATTATAAATTATTCCCATTTAGGTATTTTAGTTTAAACATAAAATTTGGGGGTGTTCTCCAACTATATGTTATATAAAAATAGACAAACTTATTTAGGGCATTTTTTTCTTCATAAGGAGAAACAAGAAATCTAGGTTCATCAAAAGAAGAACATCAAAGAGGTTCCCTAAAGGGATCACAACAAGGTTTTTTGAGAATAAGGGTATTCTTATTCTCAATGATATGTCTTTTAAATATATCATTTAATCTTAGACCTTTATTATTACCTCCATAAAATATAAAAATATAATAATAGGAGGTAGGATCAAACTTCTTTATTTTAATCTTAAGAACAAATATGGAAGTAGGGATAGCAAAGATCCTAAGATGAGCCACATTGGGGATATTTTTAGACCACTTTTATAAAAGAGTAAAAATATTCAAAGGTTTAGTAGGGACCCTATTCAGAATATGCATTAAAATATTCATGTCTTTAGCCCATATGAACTTAAGAACATTTTTAGAATGTAACATTGTTCTAGCCATTTATATAATGGTGTAGTTTTTCCTTTCAGATATACATTTTTCTGTCAAGGAATAGGGACATTTTAGTTTCCCTTGAATACCATAATTATTGTAAGAATAATCAAACTCTTTACTAATGTATTCACCATCATTATCAGATCTTAATCTCTTAATATAAAAATTACAAGTGTTTTCAATAAAAACTTTAAATTTTTGAACTTAGATAAAACTTCTTATTTATTTTTAATGAAATATAACCAAATCATTCTAGTATAGTCATCAATAAAAAAGTGAGAGTATACAAAAACTATTAATAGATACAACTTCAATAGGTCCTATAACATCATTATGAATCAATTCTAAAGAATGTGAGAAATTCATATAATTTTTATTGTGAAAGGAGTTAATATATTGTTTACTACATAAATAACCCTTACAATTTTTATAATGAGAAGAAATAGAAGGAATTATAGCAACAAGATTATGAGCAAGCACATCATGTAAAATTATAAAATTAACATGTCTTAATCTTTCATGTCATAATTCATGTTCATTCTTACTATGTGATGAAATAAAACATGTAAAAAAAATAGAGAAAATGTATAAACTTTTATTTTAAACACCTTCAACAATCAGAGAACTAGATTAATTTATAATGGAATAAATATATTTTATAAATGTTACAATAAAATTATCATTCATAATTTTATAAAATGTTGTAAATTTTTTCTTAAGTTTAGATACAAGTAAAACATCACTAATAACAACATTTTCAAATTTTACTTTTCCTTGTTTAGTTACTTCTAAAAATGATTTATCTCATAAATATATATTTTTAGAGATATTTATATAATCATTAAAAATATTAGATAATCAATTCATATGGTGAGATGCACCACTATCTATAATCCATTCATTCTCTATTGAATCAAATAAAATCGTATATATAGAAATAACATTAGAATTTTAATCCGAATTGTGATTTTGATTAGGGTTTTGATTCTTCTATTTATTTTGATTAGATTTATTCCCTTTTTTATTATTAAAATATTAATTTTTAACTCTATTTTTGTTTTTATAATAGGTTTCCCTTCTATGACCAAATTTATCACATAGATTATAATTCCCATTAAACTTAGATTTATGATTCTTATTTGTAGATTTTTTGTTCCCATCTTTGCCTTTAGCATAGTTAAGTTTAGATTTCTTATTAATTTTATTTTTAGAAACAATATTGAAAGAAATAAGTGCCTAAGTGGCATTGTCTTTAGAATCAAAATTATATATCACTTAATCTCCTTGAATCATAAGAGTTGATAGGGTAGTGATGTCAGGGATATCTTAATCTATTTGGTATTTGGAGTTCAAAATAGAAATAAAATTATGAAATTTTTTATAAATGTTAAGTTGAATAATGAAATAAAGTAATTGATATTGAATAAAATTATAGTTAAAACTATCTAACTGATCTTTAATAGTCTTAATTTTATAAATAAAGTTAAGAACTTTTTCATAAACTTTCATAGGTGTAGTCAGCAATTCAAAAATCAATTTAATAATTTTCCATAGACAAGTTCCCTTGTGCCTAAGCATAGACTCAAGAATAAATAGCACACCATGAATAATTATTATAAAATATAATATATATTCAATTTACATAGATGACCTATAAATATAATTAATCACGAAAGAACATAGAGAACAATGCCACAACATGTAGGTGGGAAAACCTCCAATGGAGGTTAAAAACTCATAATAGTTGGTATTAAATATTTGAGAAATAATAATACCCCAATAAAAATCATCCTCCTCTTCTCAATTCTCAAACCATCTTCACAAAATCCCGTACAAATACTTGACACATGCAAATATAAATTTTCCTATTCATAATATTTTTCACTAGGGATAAGACCCTATTTATAGTGAAATGTGAAAGGAGGTGACCATTGTAATCAACATGTATAACCATCTTCAAAGACATTTTAAAAATATTGATAAGTATTGAATAAATATATTTTATTATTTATATACATGAGGTTTTCACCTTGTGTTAATAATTAATAAATTATTATTATTTAATTAACTATCAAGATAAGTTAAGGGTTAATTAATCCCACTTAGACATTAAATGTTCTAATAGATACAAGATCAATAATAAATTAATCACAGACACAAGATCACACAAAATGAAAATCAAGAGACAAAGGTCCGAAGAGACTTAAAATAATGGGCATGTTCAAGTGCCACACAATTGAAGGTACATGACTTAGTCAACTATCCACAAAGCAAGAAATGACATATACAAACATCAACATATAACAAGCAATGACATATTCAATTATCAAAGAGGAAAACAAAGGCACATGGGATGAAAATAATGAATCATATTAAAATTATCAAACAAAAATTAAATATTAAGCAACCAACATAAACATATCATACTTATTCATGGATATATACATTAGCAAAAAATGTTAAGTACATATCTTATCAATTACACTGTGAAATATGTAAGCATGGATAAAGGCATGTGTGAGTGTATATGATCAAACATGATAATTTAAATTGACCATAGAATGATATAACATGTGTGTATCATGATCATGTATGGGTAAAAGTTATACTATAACACAAGGATATCATTAAGGAGATGCCTTTGTGGATGACTCATATCATGTGTGTCATATTCATATGATGCGTAATCAGTATCATCATAATCATACCAATACTTTTTATTAGTAGTATATGAAAAATGTACTTTATTAGGTTATTATTAAACATATGATATATACCATTCAGAGTATTTGTATATGAATAAGAAACCATTCCATCATGTGGTTGTGACCTTTTTGGCATGGCATTATTTGTACCTATTTGCATCTCAGATGTAAATACCTTATGAACATCCTAAGCTACATGGTTGGCCTTAATTTTATCTATATTTGGTTTTGTATTAGGAATAATATCACCACTATCATAATCATTTAGAATTTTATCTTCTTATTTTTCAATGTTGACCAACAAAGGGAGCTCGCATGGTTTATTTTCTAGTGGTTTTAGTAGCATTGGTTCTTTTGGTAATTGTATATCATTTAGAATTTTTAAATCCTTTGTTAATGGTATTTTCTCTATTTATTTATTATTTTGACCCATCTCTTAATTTTAATTGGCTTTTGGTACCCATATTTTTTATTTTGGCACTTGTGCTTTAGGATAGGTACTCATAATGTGAGTAAGTTTCTAGGTTGATGTATCAATGTTATGATCACCACTATCTTTGAAACTATGTATTTTTATCTTCAATACAATATAATAATCTATATGGTGCCTATGCATCCTATGATATGCATAATATAATTTTTATATCATGATAAGATGTGCAGGAGGTAATTTTATCACTTAGTCATGCATCATTTCTCTTAGGATTTCACTTAGTATCTTAGTCACCTTTGGTATAATATTTGGATCACTTATTTTATATGTGTTTTTTTGTAGTTTTGAATTTGGATAAGAAACCTTATTTTTCACAACATTTGTAGATGAATATGCAAATACATGATTAACACTATCATGTTTTAGATTTTGGGCACCTGTAATCTAATTTTCTAATAGTGTTATCTTTGAAATAGAGTAGTGATATTTATATTGTAATTATTCTATTAACTTTATCATAAGGATGATTTTATATTTTAATACCTCACAAGCATAAACCCTAAGTACCTTGATTTTAATATGCATACATACACCATCTAACTTACCCCTTAAAGGAGTGATAGCCTTATCTTGGTTAGAGGGATGGTAGGTATCACCTTTTTTAGGGTTAGGATGAGAAAGAGCCTCCCTTGTATCCATTTAAAATGTTATATAAATTGATATGAGAACAAGATAAGAAATACATACAAATTATAGGGAGAAAATAATCATGATAATAATATTTAGATTTGAAAAATTATAGTAAAATGAAATGAAAGAACTTAGAGAAAATCAAAGACCCTAGTTGATTGAAAACCCTAGAATTAGAAAAAAATTACATCACATAAATTGATTTCACCAATTATTTAACTCTAAAAGCTAGATATGGAGAATATAAGGTTAAAGAGATAGAGATATCATATGACAAAAACATGGTAGACTATCTCTAAAGCAGGCTAATTATTTTTGAAACTCAAATAGAACATATGCTAAATTTATTTTGTTGAGATGATTAAGATAGAAATTAAATCTATGTTCAATATTGAAATAATAATGAGAACAAGATACTTCATTATTTCTCATGCTAATATATATATGTGTGTGTGTGTGTGTGTGTGTGTGTGTGTGTGTGTGTGTGTGTGTGTGTGTGTGTGTGTGTGTGGAATAGGTATCAAGTGGACTATATTTATGTTTTAGAATAGTCACTTGAATCTATAAATTTAACCTTTATAGTTGTGGACACTTGTGTTGACCTGGGATGGTTGCATCGACACTACTATCTGACTTGGACATAAGTGTTTAGGATAGAATACCTATTGAAACTAGATACAACCACATAGATGTTTATGTACTTATAATTACATTCACTATAGTGCATTCATATCTATGTCATTAACTATCTTTCCTTGTCAAATAGAAAAACCCTAGTTACTCATATTCATAGTGGTTATGGGAAAAATGGGTTAGTGGGTACATGGTGTCGAGATACCCCAAAGGCCCTTCTATCAATTAGAAATTTTTACATAACTAATAGGCTTAATATGGCCTCAGACTTATGTCATTATCCCCTACATGTTGGCTTATGTGTGAATCATGTAATGTGTGATAATAAAGTACAATAATGATTTAGCTTGTGATTTGAAAAATATAGCACTTGGGATGCTCCTCAATACTTTAGACCTATAAATATGATGTCCCTATGACTAATATGTAAATATGATAAAATAGGGAAGTTTTTCTCACTTGAGTGCTTGATAGAATGATTTTGGTAAGTTACCTTACTCTCTTATATGTATTTTTTTAGGTGTGTGCTATGTGAGGAATGAATGAGGGTTGATATTATATTTATACCAATCCATTTAGAGAATATATCACATTACATCACTTATAAGAACCAAAGGAATATGTTTCATTTGAAAATTGGATGAATTTATGGCTTTGGACACTTGCATTGTGGTAATACACTTGAATTGATATAGGCATTTGATTGGGTCATAAGTGTTCAGGCAATTAGAAATTAGGTGCATGTCCATAACTTATAGATATGAAAGATAAACATGTTTTTAATATTATGTGAAAGATATAAGTATTATATCATCATATTGATATTAGTCAGACTAAGATATAAGCAACTAGGCATAGAGAGATAGTGTATGCGAGCCTTTTGGTAGTTGGAAAGGTATAGAAACTAAAGGTACATCCATGAGATATATTTTCCAAGTGTATAATACTAAGGTGTTATGTATTTAATAAATAGTGCCTACAATAATAAATCACATATTGATTTCTTAAACACACTCAAATTTTAATGAAGATTAGATAATGTATAGTCTAATTGAAGCTATAGAGATAATAAAAAATATCCAAGGGTCCTAACCTCTATAGTCACCAATTTTTCACCTTGATATTGATCTTAAACAAGGACTGATTTATACATGTTTCATTTCAAATTTGTTTGA
>JARHVA010007530.1:52500-67500 GCA_037957365.1 Torreya grandis | reverse complement strand
TATCTCAACCATACAACCCAATGAAATAACCCAGTGAGTCTAGATGATCAAGTCCAACTAGAAAAATTGGTAAGATTGATTGATTTGATCACCTCAACCATACCAAAAAGTGAACCAACTACTATAGTATATTGGCTAAATAAAATCCATAAAAACTCATGGGATATCAATATCAAAAGGTTTGTGATATGTTAACAGTTTATAAAAGAGTTTGATAATATAAAAATGATTTATATTTTAAAATATTATGAATATTGTATATATAATATACACCTTAGATATGTTCTATGATGAAATGATGTATAATAATTGTATCAATGTATAGAATTATACCATAAATATGAATCTAAATCATATAATTATGTGCTTTGGCCAATTTAGATAAGTGTGTAATTGTGTATAATATGATTCCAAAGCATTCACATACCATATATTGAGAAATTTGAAAACTTATATAAGTACCAACGTGGATGACATGTTTCCAAAACATGCCCCCAATTTAATCTAGATATGTTGAATATTGAATAGGTGTGGAAAGCATCCTTCCAAATCATGCCCTCATTGAATATAATAACTTTGAATGTGTGGAATCCATTACCATATGACATGCCTCCACTCTATCTAAAAATTGATATAAGTAAAATATGCTAAATGAGTGTGGAGAACATGCTTCCAAAGCATTCCCCCACTAAATCTGTAAGTTATGCCAAGTGTGTAAAATATGCGTCTATGACATGTCCCCATTAATATGCCCTACTTTTAGGTGAGGTAAATATAATAAATGGTAGTTACCTCACCTCAAAATTATAAAACAACTGTATAATCTATGATTGTATCCATGTAGCATATAGAAGGAATATGTCTAGCTAAATGTATCATTGAGCGCATAGAACCAAAGTAATAACATATAGGCCTAAGATGCATGATAATGATTATGGAAATGTATATATGGTAATATTACAAGCTCAAAAATAAAATAATCACAAACACAAGAACACTCAAAATTAAGTCAAAAGTAAATGGTAAAAGGAGACCAAAAATAAGGGGCATGTTTAAATGTTACACAATCAAGAGGACAAGACTTAGTCAAATGTCCACAAAAGGCAAGGATGACCTATTCAAATTCTCATATGACAAAAAATGACATAAGACAATGTCAATGAAATCATACATATGCACAGGGGTCATAACCAAAAGAGCATATTCAAATGATCAAACAATAAATACAATAATAAGGCAAGACACTCAAGGAAGTGTATAAAGTAAAGCATAAGAAACTAGCATAAACATGTCATTGTATACCATGGATCCAATTTATTAGTAAAAAATGTCTAGTTTATAACATATTAAGTACTCTATGTAAAATATAATCATAAATAAAGGCATGTGTAAGTACATATGTAATCTCAAATATGATAATATATAGTGGAAATCAAATCATATAACATATGTATATCAAGATCAAAGAATCAGATGCCCCCAATGTCTATATGACATGAGTAGATGGAAATCCCAACATCCAAAATCAAAACGTATCATGTATCTACATATTCATGTACCATGCTTAAGTATAAGTGTGACATATATGTGTATGTACAAGTAACTAAGTATGTCATGCATCAACATGGAAGTAGTATAAATGCTAAGAAACCAATACAACATGTAAGTGCCAAAAATATTTTTGAAGTTTTGAACATTTTTTATTTTTTTGGTATTTTTGGAATATTTTAAGAGGAAATATCATCCTATTGTGTTATTCAATTGATGGTTATATATATATATATATATATATATATATATATATATATATATATATATATATATATATATATATATATATATATATATATATATATATATACCCATTGTACATCTTGTGTGATAACTCATTTGTGCTACCAAGGAGAATACATTAGTGAATTATTTATTACCTTGGTATCAATGGTACTCTAATATATACAAGGAGACTTTGTGGTCATGAAGCAATAGTAGGCATAACAAGAGTAGTGGTTTTTCGAACCCATCATTGATTTTTTGTTTATTTATTTAGCATAAAAGTAATACGTATATTTTGAGGTACTCTAGATATATGAACATGGTGTGTAATAGAAGATGGGGATTCCATGTATTCCACTATTTATCTCTAATGTAATGGTTTCTTAAGTACTAGCCACATAGTAAAGGGGATTTCTTTTAGCTTACCCTTTTGTGATGAATTATCCTTAATAGGCTTGATAGTTAATTCTCTAGATAAAAGTTTATTTAGCTTAAGAGGATACTCATATGGAATTATGGAAACTATAATTACCCAATTTGCATGAATGTATTTAACACACCCATGTACTATAGATGGTACTACTTAAAGAGTGTGTATCCAAAGTCTTTGAAATAACATATCGAAGATGCCTATGAAAGGGATAAATTAAAAGGTAGTAACCACATGTGAGGTATTAATTTATAAATGTAAGTAAATATTTCCAAGAACATTCTGGGAGGTCCCATTGAATGCTTGAACTAATATGGTTTATGGGTGTAAATCGTGTTGAGTATGACCCAAGTGTGTAAGTAACATCATAGTGCAAACATTTTCACTTGCACCATTATTAATAATAACCCTATATATGGGGTATTTATCAAGATATGATCGAATGAATAGAGAATGAATATCAGAGTCACCATCTTTAATTTTACTATCATCAAACAAAATAAAAGGTCTCTAAACCATGGTAGGTATATATATCATTTTTAAGTAGCAATAATCCCATTGAGTTGGTGACCATAATGTGATGGAGGATATTGTGCAATAGATGTTATTTGCACTTTTGGTTCCTTATTAAAATGGTTTTGTAAAGGATTATTAAATATCTTTTATTTATGGTGATCACCAAATTATGAGCCTAAATATTTTAGAGGATCCTTAAATATAAGTTTTTGATCATCAATAAGATATTTGATCTTGTGTTTTAAGGTAAAGCATATGCTTTTGGAATGTCTTAGTCCCTGATGATAATCATAATAAGAATTCACATTGTATCCTTTAAGTAAAGGCTATCTCATATCAACCTCGATAGGATGAGGGAGAGATATAATTTAATACCCTATTAATTGTGGGAGTAATCAAGCTAGGAACTTGGGTAAATGGTTTAAATGTATCCTTGGTGCATTGGATAAGATAAGTCAATTAGGCTGTTGTGAAACTATGTTAACCATGGTCATTGTTTTATTTTTAGGATCAAGAAGTTTTACCTAGTAACTTGGTTTAATGATGAATTTTGTACTAGATGTAGATGCAACTAGTGTGTTTGCTACATACTTGAGATTATTTAACTACATAAGAGTCATTTCATGGTCTTGTATAACATGTCATAAGTCATAGAAAGATTTAAACTCTTAAAAACAATGGACTCATGTAAAAATCAAGTAAACTCCACTTGAATATATCTTGAAACTCTTTGTCTGTGATAAGATTGGTTATTTTATCTAGCATTATGTTATATCTCCAAACATATTCATTGATAGGTTAATTATTTCCTTTCTTGATTTTCATAATTTGATCATAGGAAGCCTTTTTAGAAATATTAATTTAAAAGTGTGTTAAAAATTGGTCTACAAGATTTTGATTACTTTCATTAATTGGATATTTGAATCATAAAACCACCTCAATGCATAGTCCTTGAAGCTTTTTTGTAAATAACTTGGTCAAATTTTTATCATTGGAATAATATTCAATGCATGCCTCATAAAAATTTTGAGTATTTTGTTCAGATTCACATTTGCCATCATAGAATGTGAACTCAGGTGAAATAAAGCCTTTTGTCAAAGGGTGTAAATATATCTCAATTACAAGGGGGTTATGCAATGCATCTTATGAATCTATAAAATGAGGGGATTTTAAAGCATTTTATTCAATGTTTGTAACCTTATTCTCCACTATCTTTATAACTTGAAGGAGTGATTGAACTATAGGCCCAGTGGGATTTAGATTGGCAATTTGAGTAGTCATCAAAGGGGATGAAAAAATGTTTTGAGTTGTAATAGAAAATGAAACCTATATTTGTATTGAAACAAGTAATTCCATGATATATGTATCAATAGTTTTTTTAGGTAACAAAGGTTTAAACACATAACATGTGCGCCCACAAGATGTATTAGGTTGTAATGTGTTTAAGGGGAGGGATGTATCCACTATAGTTTTAGAACTTTTTCCTTCAAGTATAGTTTTGATTATCTCATAAATATATTCAAGGTTTTGTTTAATATGCTTAAGAAACAATGAAATTTCATGCACTTGATCATGGTCTATTTTCTCACTTTCATTTGCTTCATGGTTTTCATGATTAGAATCTTATTTTATGATAACCCTATCAGTATTTTTTGCATTGTCAACATGGGTATCATCATGATCCAAGGTATGAGATCCCTCATTAGTCTAAGACTTATTATATGGTTGGATGGGAAACTTAATATGTTCAATAGTCACACCTCCTAATCTAGGGATATGGCTAGGTTTCATGAAAATAGTAAAAGTAGGAAATTAAAAACTATAGTGATTTGAAATTTAATTTGGTTCAAAACCCTATGGATTAGAAAAATTTGCATTCAAATGAATCAAGTTCACCAAATATTTAACCCTAAAATATTTTAGTCTAATGTGATATTATCATTAACCCTATATTTTATATTAAAGGGGTATATATAAATGAAATGGAATAAGGATGATAATCATATCTATAGTAGGAAAATTAGATGTTAAACTCATATAGAAGTGTACACTAAATTTAGTGTGCTGAGAGAGCCTAAATATGGAAAGTATAACTATGCTAGATATATAAATGACAACGAAGTGATGTAGTTATCTTGTTCTAATGATTATTTAGTTTTAGATTTGGAATAGGTAGAAAATAGTCTAGAAATAGATTCTAGAATAGTCATCATATTTTAGCTTTGATGTTTCTAATGCTCTAGATAGCAACATCATTCTAGGATGGTAGCATTGAAAATACTATTTAGGTTTGACACTAGTGTCATGTATAAAATAACTATTGGAATATGATGTGACCACCTGGATGATTTTGGGTTTTACCTCACCTTTGCTCTTGGCATTCAAATCTGGTTCATGGATAGTCACTCCTTGTGAAATGGTAAAACCCTTGCTCTCCATCTTCATAGTGACCTTGGGGAAAAATGGTTAATGGCAACATGGTGTAGAGCTAACCCCAAAGACCCCATTTTTAAAAGGTGTTTCCTACTTAGTCAGTACTCTATAATATAGCATTATATTCATGTATTTCTCCTCTACATATTGGCTTGTGTTTGAATCATAAATTATGTGCAAATAAAGTTTAATACAGATATATCTTGTAACTTGGTAAATCAGGATCTTTGGATACTCCCTTAGTACTTTAGACCTATAGATGTGTTGTACCTATGAATGGTATGGAAATAGGTAAGATTTGTTTAATTTAATGATTAAAGAGTTATTTTGATAAGTTTCCTTGGTCTCTTTAGTATTTTTTTTGCTTAGGAATGAATGAGGCTTGATCTTGTATTTATTTCAATTCTTTTGGAGTAATAACTCACATAAAATCACATAGGTTGACCATTAGGATGTGTTTCATTGAAATTTTATGAATTTAGGGCACTGGACACTTGTATTAGGTCAAGATAGTAGTGTCAACACTACTATTAGTCCTAAATGTTAGTGTATAGGGAGTAGATAAGTAGGTATATATTCAAAACTTGTAGAGATGGAAGATAAGTATATTTTAATCATTTTAGGTAAGATAGAAGACCTAGGTTATTAACATAAGATTGGTTAGACTAAAAGATATAGGTCAAGGGGCATAAATATAGAGAAGATGAAATAGTTATGAAAGTGGAAAGGTAAAGAACTAAGAGGAACAACCAAGGTCTGAGTTTTCCAAGTGTATAATATTGAGGTGTTATATAATAATAAAATATCATATATAATTACATACACCCCTAGTTTCCATGGGCTAAAGTCTAAATAAACTTCTAAGATAAAATTTCATATTTGAAACAATTAGAATAAAAATTACTAAGAGAGTGTATGAATCAGTCTTTAAAAACTTTCAATCAATTGCACTTAAACATACATGAACCATTTTAACAAGTATGTACATCTTAGCAATCATAATCACCAAATCATATAAGCATGAAACACATGAACATAGTATATACATGGTAAACCTTTAAAGGGAATAAAATCCATTGATGATGAAAATAGACTACAGTCCTATAAGACAAACACCAATCTTTAGTGAATCACTTAGTCCACATGGAGCACTAACCCCAACTAGCTCAACACCAACTGAGCTAGACTTTAACAAGCACCCACTTGCCAGGAATAACCAACCCCCTAGATGACTTAGAACTAAATAAATAACCTAAAAAATTTATCACCTTTAAAAAACCTTTTTTTTCTTACAATAGATGATGATCTTATTCCTCAGTTCTTCACTCACTACTATCCCTCTCAAACTAGCCTCTAGCTTTCTTTGCTCAAGTAGCCCTCTTCATGACTTGATTAGGTCATATGATCTTGATCCTCATATGTATAACCTATATTATATATTAATTAAATCCATATTATGTTTTTTATGACCTCCTTATTATCACCAATGTTCTATTTAATTCTCTTGTTATCAACACTCTCTAAGCTCTTATAAATAGGCATAAAACTACTTAGTATTTATATAAGTCACTTTATCATATCCTTGCTAGTAAGACACTCATTATTATATTATTAGGTTATCCATGTAATATGTATTATAATACCTTAATAACATTGATCAATCATACTTTTATCACACATTGGTCAGTCATAGCTCAATTATCTCTTACTCTTCTTTTAGGTCTTATGGAGACCTAATAGGCCTTCTTAGCAACACATTATCCTTTAATCTTATTGGAGCATATTAAAAAATCTCAAATGGAAATAAAAATTGATATTCCACTAAAATATACATTATACAACTTCACTTTAGTTTCATATTACCTTTTAGGTCCAAACATCAATTAAATCCTTTCTCAAAACAATGTTCATAAAAGGCATGTACATACACACAAAAAAATGTTTTAAACAACTGAAGCATAAACTTAATTTTTATGTAAAAACATGGAAAAAATTAACATATATATAATCCTCATAACCTTAGGGTCATTAAAAACTTCATTGGATGCTTCAATTCAGGATATACAGACTCAAACTCTTCTCTACAAGATGCTCACTTAGAATAGCCAACTAACTTTAAAACATAGTCAAGGAAAAATAAATTTGACACCTAATTTAACATAATAAAGGGATTAAAATTAATTAACATGATATTATAAAATATTTATAACAAAATAAACTAAAAATATTATATGTTCTAATGGAAACTATTGGTCTTGCAATCTAATATGTTGATTTTCTCTCTCATAGACTTCACTGAGTCAAACAAGCCATTTTGGCTTTAATATTCCAATCTATTATACCAAGTTAAAATATTAGAAAAAATATGTATATATTATTCAAGTCCAAAATAACATCATCATGCTCTTCAATCCATCACTCTTTCATAAAAACATATCAAGAATCATCTTCTCACTTTTGCCCAATTTTCTTACTATCTACATTACTAGGTTTGTTAGCGACTGATCAACTTGGATCATGAAATTTTAAAATTTAAGGGATAAAAATTGTCCAAAAATATTCATGTACACAAAATAAAATTCTCACAATTTGACCTCCATCTATTTTCATATTTTGACTTGGTCAATTCTAATTGCTACAATACATCTCTAAATAACAAGCACTTTCTAATAGGGTCTGCTAGCTCACCTGAGAAACCAATATCACCTTGAGGTGTCTAAGAGATTTTAATTCAAACTCCAATAATTTTTATATAAATAATAAACCATTATGATCACTTTAGAATAATATCTTCAACATCGGGTCATAGTTATGGTCCTGTGAGGGTTTAGACCATTTTTGAGTCTTAATGATCATTTGTAAACCTTAGCCCCTTATTCCAAAAACCAATACTTGAACCTTTGAGATATTAACATTCCTCATCTACCATGAAAAAATTATATCCTCGTGAAGATGCTATACATGCAAAAAATCACTTAGAAAACCTTCTTGAGTAGTCAGCTCTTCAATCTATGCACTTGAGAGACCTTGAAACACTTTTTCAAGCCTTTTCTTGTAAATCATGACCTAAAAATTTATGAAAAATTTTTAAAAAAAAATTAATCACCTTTTTAAATTATCACATCCTCGCCCATGTCTTGGAAACTGATCCTAATACCCCATCTAGCCACCATGTCTCTCTTTACTTTCTAGGCCTTGACTTGTAAGTCACATTTGGCCTTGAAACTGACCTTCTAGCCACTTTCCATGATCTTATAACCTCATATATATTCCATTCAACTTCATATCATGATAAGTGTTATCAAAAAAAATTCATATATCTTTTTAACATCTCATGAATCCTCATTAGACCAAGTAGGGTCTAGTACTAGTCTGATTGCAGACTTCGAATGAAGTACTTACCCCTGTAGGCTTCACTTTGAAAATTTATTAAGTGATACAATTTCTCTTATATATTCTCAATAAACCTCATACACTAAATATTATTTAACTCTTAAATATATCATCTTTGTGTCTCACTCAAATCATATTTAGAGCTTATTACATAGATCTTCAGAGCTTAACTAAGGATCTATGTAACTCACCCAAAGCATTTTAAGATCTGCATACATAGATCATCAAAGATGTCATTCTAACCATTATCAAATACCTCAAAACCTCATTTATAAATTTAAATTATATTAATACCTGATATACAAACTCAAACACCCTCTCACATGCTCAAATACTATCAAGTATTCTTTAGAGCTTCAACAAAACATCTTCAAAGTTGTTTGGTAGATATTTAGAGCATAAAAATTCTTTTTCAAAGTTTACTCATTTCATCATTCTACCTATGCATGCCTTCTCACAAGGTATACACAAATATTTTCAAGATACTTGTCACTTGGCATACTAACTTGTACTTACTCATGCTAATCTCAATGATATTCCTCAAGCTGACATAAGAACATTCTTCAAAAACTACTCTCACATCACTATTAGCATGCATCAAAAGCACTCACTATGCTATAAAAATAACTCATCATATACTTACCTCAAAGTTTACTTGATCACGAACCTTCACCATAACCTTTGATATCAATGATAACATTAATTTCAATCAGTATTACATTTGGTGAGAAAATTACACATCATAATTCAAGAATTCATTGATGTTTTATTGGTTAAATAGGATGCATGTTACCACTGGTGTAGAACATATTGGGAGTTTCACTGAATCTAGCTATGGAAAAGGGGAGTGTGATAGTGTTAGAACATGTTTAAAAGGAGCTATTGCATGGGAGGAGTTGAAATTTGAAGAGGTTATTGATTTTATTGATGTAAAAATCATGGTTGAATGGTATAATGAGAACATGTGTCATGCCACTCCAGCAAATTCTAATTCCAAAACTCAACAATCAATGACAATGCTCAACAATCTCCCCTTTTTCATTGATGTAAAACATACTAAAAAAACTTAAGGTAACCATCTCTTAGATCTGGGTCTTTTCTTTTCTCACCCATTTTGACCTTTTTGATCTTTTTTCCCTTTGACATTAATGACAAAGGGTTACTTAAAACTACTAGGATCACACTTTCTCCCCTTGAGCTAATACTACCTCTCAAACACATTTGATAGAACATAATCTTTGGAAACTATGGAAACCACTCATGTTAATCACATTCAGAAAATTTTCTCAATTAGGTTAGTCCTTCCTCATTCTAAACTATCTTCCCTTTTTAAATCATTCTCCTAGTTGGTCTATGAAAAAACTTTACAAACAAAAACTATGAAACATCTCAGACACATGCTCCCCTTAACGCCATGCATACCTCTATCTGATATCAAAATTAACCACTCTCTTGATAAAGAACTCAAAGATACCAAGATCTACCTTAGACCAAGCATATCTTATTTAAGATAACTAGGAACTCAAGATCACTTACCTTACTTGACATGATTGAAGAAGATTAAACTATCTACCACACATAATTTTATCCTTTTTTTAACACCAACTATATAATTAGGGACTCCCCCTTTATCTTCATATCTCAACACATGAGTCAATATAACTCTTAAACCATCCTTATCTTCCTTCAATCATCTTGACTCCAATATCCCTTCTTATCACATATCAAGCTTGACTACTAATAAAAACATATATCAAAATACTATCTCTCTTATACAAATTGATTATAATTTGACCTCAGAGTCACCAAAATAAGAATGGATAATATCCATCTTAATCTCCTTATTTGAAACATATACAACCTAAAATATTCTCAAGATAAGAACTTCTTTGATTACAATCCCATGCTTTTACTGATAGAAAAATATCTCCATGAAGCCTAATGGATCCACAACTTTTCATAGGGCACTAAAACATTATGAACTAATGAGATTCCCATATCTCTATATTCTCACAAGACTAAACATTTTTCAACATCATTTTCAGATTGATTGGCTCTAAATCCTTGATCTTATCATCAACCATTTGATCATCAATGTGAGCTAACAACAAACATTCCTTACTTGATTTCATACATGAGGCATGCTTTATCCTAACAAGTAGTCCACTTGAGCTTGTAGATTGGTTATAACTTATCCTTACTACCTTTAGTTTCCATACTTTCATTTGCATTCTTTCTTTCACTCTAGTAGCTTCAAACTTCCTATTTTGACTTGATGGCCTTCTAAATCTATTAGGCCAAAATATTGAAATGTGTCCTATATTATGATAGCTATAAAAAACCACCATAAGAATACATCTTTTCTAATGTGAGTTGTGACTCCTTCCATAATCCCATAAGTACTCATTCTTAGAGGGTCTTCCACATTCTCTTGCTATATGACTAAACTGATTACACACAAAATAGTAACCAGTGAATGAATTTACATGCCTTATAGCATTGGGTTGTCTAATAGGTTTTTTCATGTTAACCTTATTATCTTCAACAGTCTTATTTTTGACCTGAGGTGCCTTCTTTTGGTCTTATTTGAAACCAAGACTTGTCTTGTCACTTTCAAACTTTTGACTACTCAAGATATCATCTAAATCCTAAAGTTTTTTTCAAACTTAAAAAAGGTCCTCACTTTTTTAGATGTTTGATTCAACTTAGATTTCAAATATTCTACTTTAGTTTCATACTTGATGTACTCTTCCTCTTTATCTTTTAAATTTTCATTGACTGTCTTAATTTATGCCTCAACTTGATTGATGATATATATCATAATATTCCTTGAAGGTTTTACTTAATATCTCCTCAAACAAGTAAATTTATTCCTCATAGTCCTTAACTAATGACCTTAGTTTGTGATTCTTTCTTTTTGAAATAACTCCTATAGGGAACTTACCAACACTGCCTCAATATTCAATTTTACTTCCCCTTCTTCACTGTCATAGTATACTTCTTCATCTAATTCTACATCAGCCATAAGGCCTTTCCCATTTGAGAAATCCTAATTATTTAATTCTATATCCATGAACAAGGTTTCATTATTTTCATGTTTAGGATGATTGTTACCATCATCAGTGTTAAATGTGCTTAAATCACTTATACTAAATGAGTTGTCTTCTTCAGTATAGAAACTCTTCTTATTTTTGAATGCCCCTTTCTTACCTTCATTCTTCTTCAAATATCTCTTATTCTTGTTATACATATAGGCCTTTTAATCATCTTTTGTATGTTCATCATGTTCTTAATTATGCTCAAATTTATTCTTGTTAGGACATTTGTTTGCAAAGTGACCAATCTTACCATAGTTGAAACATTTGAAGGGTAACTTACCCTTGTATTTAACTAAGCCAAAATTTAACTTCCTAGAAAACATAGCTATGATTTCATCATCATAAATATCTAAACATACCTCATATTTTACCTTCTTGGCCTTTGAATTCTTTTCAACTTTGAAATCTTTTTCCTTCTAGAGAGGTCTTCCTTCATTTGTTCTCATCTCATAGGCAATTAAGATGCCATGAATCCCATCCATCTCTAGCTTGTCTAAATCTTGCATCTCTTATACTACATACACCTTACAGTCAAACATATAATTTAGTGATCTTAATACCTTTTGAACAATATTATATTCTTTCATTTCTTCTTGCATTCCTTTGATGATATTGAAAACTTCATCAACCCTCAATAGGTAAGATGCAATGGTTTCATCTTTAGGCTTTGAAACTATCTTCGGTGGGTCTACAACTTGGCCATATTCACCTTGGTTCTCCTTAATATATGGTCTTAAATTTTTCCCATATATATTTGGTAGATACTTAATGCATTACCTTCATAAGATCTACCTCTAATAGGCCACACAGAATGACATTAATTGCATTGGAGTTATTTTCACTAGCCTTCTTACCCTCTACATCTATTGGTGGAATATGAGGTGAAATATAACCATCCAAAACTAACTTCCAAATATAATTTCCTTTTGAAATTATATGTATCTTAATTCTAACATTCCAAAAGGTAGAGATAGATTCATTGATCAATGGAGCCTTACTAGTAGAGAAACTACCTTGAGCTTGTTGACTAGCCATCTATGATTCGTAAGATATTCTTTAGGTTTTTAGGCTTTATTCAAAGGATAAATATCTAATACAAATTGTTGGAATACAATTTACTTATAGGGGTGGTGAATTAGTCTTCAAAAACTTTCAATCAATTCCACTTAAACATACATGAACCATTATAATAAGTATGTACATCTTAGCAAGCGTAAGAACCAAATCATAAGAGCATGAAACACATGAACATAATATATATGTGAGAAAACCTAAAATGGAATAAAACCCATTTATGATTAAAAATAATTATATTAATATAATAAAAAGACAAATATTTATTAAATCATGAAATCCACATCGAGCACCAACCCCAACTAGCCCATCAATAACTCAACTAGGTTTTAGCAAGCACCCAATTATAAAGAGGCACCAACCCCCCTACATGAATCAGAACTAACTCAACCACATAGACACTTTATCACCTTCATAAAAAAAATTTGATCATATAATATATGATTATCTTCCTCCTTATCTCTTTGCTTAATTATATCCCTCTCAAACTAGCCTCTAGATTTATTCGCTTAACTATCCCTCTTCATGACTTGATTAGGTCATATGACCTTGATCCTCATATTAAGAACATATTTTATATAATAATTACATACCTATAATGTTATATATTACCCCCTTAATCTCACCAATTTTATATTTCATTTACTTGTTCTCAACACTCTCTAAGTTATTACAAATAGGCCTAAAACTATCTAGTATTTATACAAGCCACTTGATCATATCCTTGCTAGTCCACCACGCATTATTATCTTATTAGTTCATCCATGTAATAGGTCTTATAATACCTTAATAAAAATATTAAATCATAATTTTATCACATATTTTTTTTTCATATCTCAATTATCCCTTACTCCTCTTTTAGGTCTTATGGAGACCTAATAGGCCTTCTTGGCAACACATTACACTTTGATATTATTGAAGCATATTAAAACACATCACATAGAAATAAAACTTCATGTTCCACTCCAATATACCTTATCCAACTTTATTTTAGGTACAAATCACCTTTTATGTCCAAACATCACTTGAACCCTTTCTCAAAACACTTTTCATAAAAGGCTTGTGTATACATAGAAAATTAATTTTGAACAACTAGAGCATAAACCTATTTTTTCCAAATAACCATTTAAAAAAATAATATATATTGAAGCCTCATGACCTCATGGTAATTAAAAAAATCATCATATGGTTCAAATTATGGTATACAAGATTAAACTCTTCTCTCCAAGATGCTCACTCAGAACTACCAACTGACTTCAAAAGATAGTCAAGGAAACATTAACTTTTGTCCCCTGATTGAACATATTCAATGGTTTCCAGTACATTAACATAATATTATAACATACTCATAACAACCTCAACTAAGTATATCATAATCTTTAATGGAAACTATTGGTCTTGCAGACTAATTTATTGACTTTCTCTCTCACGGACTTCACTCAATCAGACAAGCCATTTTCGATTCAATGTTTTGATCTCTTATAATAACTTACAATATTTTGAAAAACATAGTTATATTATTAAATTCCTATATAACATTATCATGCACTTCAACCCATCACTCTTTCATAAAAACATATATCAAGAATCATCTTCTCACTTCTACTTGGTTTTCTTACTATTTGTATCACTCAATTTGTTAGCGACTAATCAAATTGGATCACCAAGTTTACATGTCTAAGGAATAAAAAATTTCCAAAAACTTCATGGACACAAAATAAAAGTCTCACACTTTACCTCCATCCATTTTTATATTTTGAATTCGTTAACTCTGACTACTATAGTAAATATATAACTAATAACTACCTTGCTATAGGGTCTACTCACTCACCTAAGAAACAAATCACACCTATATGTTTTTGAGAGACTTAAATTAAACTAAAATCACTGGTCTATCCATACCAAACCACTATGACCACTTTATAACATTTAACATCAAGTCATAGTTAGGGTTCTTTTAGGGTTTAGACCATCTTTCAATGTTAACAATCATTCATACACCTTAACCCCTTATTAAAAAAACCAATGCTTGAAATGTTTAGCTAGGAAACTTACTCATCTAACATGAATATATTATATCCTCATGAATATTATTCACATGCCAAGAAGTACTCAAAAAGCCTTCTCAGGTAGTCAGTTATTCATTATGTGCACTCAAGAGACTTTGAAACACTTTTACAAGCCTTTTATTGTAAATCATGACCTAAAACTTTATGAACTTGTTTAAAAAAATTTAATCACCTTTTTCAATGATCACCTCCTCACCCATGTCTTTTAAAC
>JARHVA010007530.1:0-47500 GCA_037957365.1 Torreya grandis | reverse complement strand
TTATTTGGATACTTTCTCCAAGAACTATGTTTATTTTAAATATATATAAAGCACCACACCCACTATTATATATTATTTTATTAGCAATGATTCCTAGAATCGCTCTTCAGGACATGATAAATGTTGTAGTATGATAAATTATGACATTAATTTGAATATTCTATAGGATTTTACTAACATGTTATAGCTTAGTTTAACTTATTTAGGAATAATGGAGTTTCATTCCTATGTTAGTTAAGGTTTTGGATTAATAAATTAGTACAAAATAAAGTAATAAATATAGTCCTAATTTGTATAATAGTTTATCTTTTTCACCTTTCTAAAAATAGAAATAAATGAGAAGAAATATAACTTAGCTAAAAATTAGATTGAGATGGCTAATACAAAGGTTGAAAATGGCTATGCAGGATTGGGAAGGTGTCATGATCCTAAATATGGATTTCATTAAGCAAAAGGATAGGAGCATTGAAAATTGGATGCTTTGATGTCTGATGCTATTATTTGTTCCTACCACTATTGTCCAAACTAATCATAGAGACCTAAAACTTTATAGGTAATTGCATTGTGCCTATGTGAGCGTGCCTATGAAAAATTGAGCATTGGTTGTTGATGGAACTTGCTATGGATCTAATTTTATCTTCAAAACCTAACTCTCCATCATGCTTGATAAAACAATATTTGATTCACTTGAGAAAGAGGGGATTAGTGTGAAAGATGTATTAAACATGCAATCCACACCCCTTGTGTGGGCATGTTGCCTATATACCAATACTCTTAAGATGGATCAAGAAATATTTAGTTCTCCTACCTAGTGTGCTTTGTGTAATAGTGTTATACATATGCAAATGCCAAATTTATAGTGTTTGAGGTGGCTAGGGACTAGTATGAGGATTTAAGTAGGTTTACATCTATGTTGGGTGACTATGTGCAAATAATAGGTAAGTTTGCCTTAGTTCTTTGTTTGTATTCTTGCTTGTTTTGTAAGTTTGTTCACCTCCCTTGTAAAAGATCTTTGAGTTGGATTTTATAGGGAAGAAATGGTCATGGGTTAGATGTATTCATGCTAGGCTAACCTAATTAAGGATAAAGACTAGATGAAAATGACCATTAAGGCTCAAAATGTAAATAGACAAGACCGCTAGAAATGGGACACTTCTCTATAGGGTGCTATAATCCAAATGTGGTGCTCTTGTCCTATAGGCTCAAGACCTAAGGGAATAGGATTAGTATAGGGAATACTATTTGGTTGAGGTGGAATTATCATTCAGAAGGTTTCATGTGACTGGGAATGAACAAAAAGGTGTCTAGAAGGGTTTCAATAGAATTCAACAAGGACCTATGGATGGGGTATCATAAACGACACTCAACTACTGATTTGGACATTTTTAATGACTATATTTTCCCCCTTTATTCTAGTGATGTAATAAAGCAAAATACTAGGATAAAGGAAAAATAAAAAGTGTACCTAAAATTACCTATAAGGGTGAAGCCCATGAGGATGTGTGATGTTGAGTGTGCATAGAGAGAGAACAATGTGAAGTGTAAATTAGCAAGAGAAAATGAGTAGCTCAGTTCTTACTACACATATTATGTCTAAAATAATAATATACAAAGGTTGGGTAAAAGAGAGAGGAAGAGAAAGGAATGAATACACCTCACTGGGTACATAAACTAATACAAAACCTTTTTTTGATTTTGAGTGATGTTGGGTATGTGCTACACCAAGAGTAATAACATCAACAAAGTTGAGTGCTCAATTCCTTGAGGTGGCTCAAGAATATAAAGGTTGGTCCTTTGGCTCCATTGTCACTCACTATGTAGTGAATCTATGTGATCATGCATGTGTTAATCAATGTTTAGACTATGTGTCCAATCCCTCTAAGTAGGTGGATCAAGAAAACAAAGGCTATCTATTCCTTTGGCTCCATCATTACCCACTAAATGTGAAATATGAACTGATACCATTATGAATGTGTTTCATATGATACGGCTCATGAAGCCCATAAATGCTCTATAATCTAATAATGTGGCATGGATAGTTGAATGTGTGTTGAGAACTAAGCCAATATTATCCACTCTAAAAGGTGGAGATTATGCTTCTATGAAAGCCACTTTGAAATTGAGAACTAAGCTTATACAAAATCCACTCTAAAATAATGCCAGCCACCTGTAGATGGAATAAGGAAAATAAATACTAAGAATACCTAGGTAATGCAATGAACTAGAAATAAAATAAGGAAAATGTGCCATGCGCATTTCCCCCAATCACTAGTATCTATAACAAGATTCTAATCTAGAAGTTGTACCAACTACCCAATCTGAAACTAGAAGCGAGAGTCATCATGTCACACATGATGCCCCTTATATCTAGATAATCTAAGTAAAATTATACTAAAACTACCCAATCTGAACTAGACTATAGCTAAAAAAATTGTAATTGACCTTACCTTTCTATCTATTTCTAAAAAATTTGTGTTTTCAGCAATTTGGATAGGAGTGCGAAAAAGTGGACACTTTATTATAGGGGGCTATAGTCTGAATGGGATGCTATTGTCCTTTATTATTTTTTATGACTATTCTATGTTCATCCCTATTTTTTGGTTTATTCTATGTGTTTTAAATTCTAATTGATATTTTGAGTGTTCTAAAAACTAATTTTGACTGGTAGAGGGCTCTAATCTTTATGATAAAACCCCTGTTTGTTGCCCACTCTTTTGAGGGTAGGAATGAAGACCTTGCAATGACTACCCTTAGAATAAATATCCTTGAAGGTGTGTTATGATATGAAATACATAATATAGGAATGACAATCCAAAAAATGTCTCAAGATATAACATAGTTTACATTGGGTATTGTTAGATCAATAGGGGTATGCCTAGACAGATGTAACAATGTAATAGCATATGTAGTATATTGAACTGAAACTAGAAATATTTTTAGTTGTCAAAGAGGGATGGATTGTGTTATCCAAGAAGTCAAGATATTTCATAATGTGGATCATGTAATTATAAACAACTGAAAAGCAAACAAGCATGCAAGGCAAGAAGCAAGAAGCATACAAAATAGGCCAAGAGGCCAAAAAAATAAGGGACATGGGCACATGTCACTCAAATTAGGAAAATCAAGCATATAAGGCATGTTCAAATTCCCACATACACATATAATTGTAAACAATAAAGATTAGCATGAGGGCCACAAGAACATACAAGAGTACAAGTAAAGGACATTGTCAAATATCCTAAGGCACACACAAGTAAAAAAATAAGAACTAAGAAATTCAATCAAATTTATCTACTCAAATCAAGAAAGGAAGGCATGCAAATGCTAGAAATACTATCACATATAACTAATCAAAGAAAGAAGTGAAAGTATGCAAAACATGTAGTACAAGGCTAAGTAGATGCTAAGAAATACACAAGTGTTATATATTAGTGAGTGTCGATAGAATAATATATGTAGGATAGTAATTAATATACATAAACATGATAACTAGAGTGTGTGATATAGGGATGACATAACCTGGATAGTGTAGTCATGTATAAGATGCCCCTAGTGGGTAGATATGTTGATGTATGTCTTGAATGTAAAAGTAGGATTGCCCCTCAATGGGTAGAGTGAAGCAATCAAGGATATGGGTTTCACTGCACACACTCAAATAATATCAAATGAATCATGGTAATGTAGATAAATTGATAAACAATAGCATAGAGTAATAAAATGTAAGTCTAGTATGGTATTAAAAATGTAAAGCATGGATAATGCGTATAATTGAAAAGTTTTCAATATTTTTAGTTATTTTAATGTTTTTGTATTTTGACATGTTATATTGTTTTAGGTATTATTAAATAATCTATGTATAATTAATCATGAGGAAACTATTCACAAGAAAGTAAAAAGAAACTATGTACAAGTAAGATGAGAAATTATGTACAAGTAGAAAGAAATTATATACAATAAAATGTGTGTAATGAAATATTGTACATGGATCTAAGTAGATGAATAATATTCATCAAAATTTTTAGTTTATTTCCTTCAAGTGAGGCTAGAAAATGCACTTTAGGGATAATATTTTTGATAGTGAGGTATGGACCTAACCTATTCGGTTTGAATTTTCTTTTGATTTCTTCTTTAGTGGTGACATTGATAGATTCATTTTTTATGAAATCATTTTTTATAGGATCATTGTATACATTACTGGTAGATTCTAATATGTTCAACTGCTTGAATGCATGTATGGTCTAACTACTCAAGTTGGTGTAGACATTTTTCATGATACTGGTCATCAATGAGGATACCTTTAAAGGAGACACACAAAGATGGGATTTCTAATTCTAATGATAAAACTACCTCTGTGACATAAATAATTGAATAAGGAGTAGCTCTTATGGGCATACAAATACTTGTGTGATGAGCCCATAATGCATAAACTAGTTGATTGTGCCAATCATCTTTGAATTTGATAATTATTTTTCTCAAAATGTTGTTGATGGTTTTATTAGTAGCCTCTGATTGACCATTTCCTTATGGGCAGTACAAAGTGGAGAATGTGTGATTAATCTTATATTTTGTGCAAAATTTCTTGACAATTTTTTCATGAATGATGTTCCATTATCATAAATGATAGTTGTGGGTAAGTTGAAGCATGAAATAATGAGTCATGAGGAAGTTACAAATGTCCACACCTATGGTAGATTGAAGTGGAATGGTTTCCACCCACTTGGTAAAGTTTTCTATAGTTGTGATGATGAACTTATGTCTATTCATGGATTCAAGGTTAATCTTTCTAATAATATCAAATCCCCATAACATAAATGGCCATGAAGAGACAATTGGCTACAATTATTGTGATGGCGCATGTTATAGGTTACTATTTCATTAACATTTATCACATAGCTTTGCATATTTTGAACATTAATATTCCATGGTAAGTCAATAATATCCCTATTAAGTAATTTGTGTGGCATGGCCTTTCCACTAAAGTGACCACCATGCTCACTATTATGTATTTATATAAGAGTAATTTTGGCTTTTGTTAAATTCAAGCATTGAAGTAATTGGTTGTTAAAGGATCACTTAAAAATGTATCCACCAATTATTACATAATGGAGTGATTATTTATGTAAGTTGCATTTATCATTTTGTGAGAAAGTGTCTAGTGTAATAGATTTATTTAGAAAGTTATAGATATCAGAAAACCACTCTAAAGTTACAAAATTGTGCATAGTGGTTAAGATAGAAAGGGTAATAAAATATGTATTAGATGTTGATGGTGATTGTAATCATTTAATTGTGAAAATATCTTGATCATCATTAATGTCGATAGGAATCAGAGATGTGGAACTTGTCATTTCATTTGCATGTCGATTTTCTTTTTTTGGTATACTTTTTATAGAAAGGTAGTTTAACTCTGATAATAAACATTGTACCATATTCCATTATGGGATAATATGTTCTTCTTTTATTTGATAGACATCATTGACTTGATTGACCACAAGTTGGGAATTACCAAAGACTCAAATAGATATAATTTGGAGGGATTGGGTGGCAAAGAGACCTAATATAAGTGCCTCATATTTGGTGTTGTTTGTGGTGTAGGAGAAGCCTAATCGATATGCAATAGGAACTATGTGACTAAAAGGGTCGACAAAGATAATGCCTACCCCTACACCGGATGCACATTGAGAACCATCAAAGAACATGGTCCAAGTGTTAGAATGAGTAGAATAGGTAGTAAAATCACCTCTAAATGTGTCACTAATAGGATTAGTGTCCAAGAGTGTTGCAGTTGCCAAATGATCTACAATGATTTGGCCCTTTTATTAATTTTTTTAGAACTATCTTTAAGTCAAATTATATTAATAGAATGACCTCTTTTGTAATGTGACTAGAGAGATGTGATTTTGCCATTGGAAACTTCAAGGGATCTACTTTTGTGATAGCTTGAGTCTCATTATTTATCATGTAATGTTGAAGTTCTTGTGTGGCAAAAACTAATGCTAGACATAGTTTTTCCATCATAGAATAATTTTTTTTGTAATCAACTAATGTGTGACTAATGTAATAAACTACTCACTTAGTATGTTGATCATCATTTTATGTTAAGAGTGTTCCTAATGCATGATCTATTGCTAAGATATATAGTAGGAGAGGCCTATTAGGTATATGTGGTATTGGAATTGATGGATTAAGAAGATATTGCTTGATTTTGTTGAAGGTTTCTTAATAGGATTGGTCCCAAACAAAATTTGTATCTTTCTTTAATAATCAAGTGAATGACTAAGTCTTATCAGTAAGTTGAACTACCAAATGGTAGATTGCTTGGATCTTGCCTTGTAAGGATCAAAGTTATTTTAAGTTCATGGGAGGTGGCATATTTATAATTTCTTTGACTTTCTTAGGGGCAACCTCTATGCCATGCTAAGAAATAATGAAACCTAGGAGTTTGTCTGATGTAACTCTAAACACACATATCTTTGGGTTTAATAGAATATTATATTACCTGATTCATTGAAAATATATCATAAATTGATGGTGTGATGTTGTCATTATTTGGATTTAGTAATAAATCATCAACAAAATCCTCGATGGTGTGGTGAATCAAATCATGAAATATATGTGTCTTAGTGCACTAGCATTTTTTTAATCCAAAAGGCATGACAATGTAACAAAATGTACCCTAAGGAGTTGTAAATGATGTTTTCTCTTGATCTTCTTTAGTGGTTTTGATTTGGTTGTATCTTATAAAGCCATCCATGAATGATAACATTTCATACCCAATTGTGGAATCTATGATCATGTCAATATTAATCGAATAGAAATCATCTTTTGGGCATGCCTTATTTAAATATCAAGAATTGGAACAATACCAAATTTGTTAATTGGGTTTAACCATGGGGACTATATTGGAAATCCATTAGGGTGTGCTACTATTCGAATGAAGCCAGTATCTAAGAGGTTTTGGATCTCATCTTTGACTAAGAGAGCCACCTTAGGATGCATTTTATGAATTTTTTGTTTAACCAATTTATCATCAGGATATAATGGAATATGATGGACTAATAGAGATGTATCAATTCCTAGAATATCTGAGTAAGACCAAGCAAAGAGTTTGAAAAAATCTATCAAAGTTTGATAAATATATGTATCCACTTCCTTTCATAGGGAAATAGCTAACAAGACAATGTAAGGATCCTAATTAGTTCTAAACTTGAAATCAATTATTTCCTCATTAAACAATGTGGAATGATCTAGTGTGTATGGGGTTTTAGGAATAGTATCATCTGAATCAACTGGTATGTCTTGGGGATAATATAAATTTTCTCTAAACTAATCATGGGAATTTGTGTGATGAGGAAATTTATTTTTATGATAGAAAGATGGGAGGTACTCATATGCTCTAAGAAACTATAGGAGGGATTCATCATTAGAAAATCCATTTAATGTAAACATATCTAGTGAAACTGCATCATCAATGAGATCAAGATAAACCAATGATAATGTAAAAGTATGATTAACTATATGGTCTATAGGGGTAATGGGTGGACAAAACATTATATTTTTTGAAGAAACAAAAGAAGTTTTATCATGGAGGGTAAGCTGATATCCCAGTCCTTGCTTTCCATGTTGTGTGGATGCCTTGATAGGATTGATGATTCCTTGTTTGTGCTTTCCAAGTCCTTTTCCATGATATCCCATCTTATGAAGATATTTAAGTGAAAAAGGAAAGGTAAATTGGTAATTTGGTACCCATTATATTATAGAACTTGGAAGCTTATGATGTGTTATATGGTCTAAAGGTATACTATGAGTAGCAGGTTGTGTAGGTATATTATCAAGATTTAAGTGTGGAATGTAATTATGTGGATATTCAACAACCCATTAGTATTTAAAAGTTTCATTGTGTATTGGGTACATTTAGATGCAGCCTTTGTGACTAAATTTTAGGCAAGCATGGAGTGTGGAAGGGATTGCATTCATATCATGAATCCAAGGTCGACCTAGAAATAAATTATAATTGAGATCATTTGGCATGACTTGGCAAGTAGTTGGCAATGTCTTAGGTCCCAAAGTAATATTGAGTTTTATTTGACCCATGACTTTCCATTGAATGTTTTCAAAAGCTCTGATGTTCATGTGAGAATGGTTTAGATTGATAGGTTGTATATTAAGATGTTTAAGAAAATAAATGTTGCAAATGTTGAGTCCTGAACCATTATCAACTAACACTCTTTTTACCCCTACATCATTAATTCTTAATTGCATATATAGGGATAGATGTTGTTCAATGATGTGGCATGGGGGTAAATCCTATTTCTCAAAGGAAATATGCTCTTCAAACCATTACATTGTGTTGAGGGTAGAGGTTACATAAGCTAGTTTAATGGAAATAGGAATTCTAGTATTATGAAGGGCTGCATACAACACATATTTGTAAGCATATGATCATTGAAGGAACTCAAGAATTGAAATTGTATTATAAGGGGTTCTATCTTGAGTGATAAATCTATAGCCATAGGTGTAATCAACTTGCCTATCTTCATAAACTTCGGTGATAGCATATACCACATGATCTACTATAGGCATAACACTGGTAGTAGGTGCGAGATTAGAGCTACAAGAACCAATTTTAAAGGGAGGAGGAATAGATATAACCATTAGTGTTTTCCTATGTCTATTAATGATAGGGGATACTCAAAAGTAGACAAAGAGTTATATACATCTAGGTAGAAACCATGTATGTGGGATGCAATGCATGTAATTAGAGTTATAAATTATATAGAAATATGATTATATAGAACATTCCACATGAGAGATATCAAAAAAAGGATAGAGAGCATGGAACTTTGCACTAATGCAAAAACTTTGACTTGTAACAAGACATTTCTAACATGTTTAGGAAGATAGAGTTAAAAATCATTCTGCATGAGAGAGATAGAGTATGTAAAAGAAATAATGAAACCTTGTATTAAATAAAAGTAAAAATTAATTTGAAGGAAAGGGATCTTGACATGTTTAGTAATAAATTTCTTAATATCATCCCATATTATAAAAAGTAAGCATGAAAGGGAAAGAATGAAGCTTTGAATTAACATATAGTAAACTTCTTCATTCATATACATGATAGGACTGAGTATGGACTCCTTATTGTTTGCAAGAAATGTTTTGAAATAAGTGAGATCCATTTTTTATTTTATGTGAAATTTAATTTAATTAAAAAAAAGTAGAAACATATTTCTAAAAAACAAGGAATTATCCCTAAGGTTTCTAGGGTTTTTATGCACAAACGAATTAAGTGGGGTTCACCAAATGACTTAACTTATTTGGGAATAATGGAGTGTTATTCTTATTTTAGTTAAGGGTCTAGATTAATAAATTATTATAGAATATAGCAATAAATACAATCCTAATTTGTACACCTATTTGTCTTTTTCACTTTCTAAAAATAACAATAAATGAGAAGAAATATAACTTAGCTAGAAAATAGACTGAGACACCTGATAGAAATGTTGAAAATGGCTATGAAATATTGGGAAGTTGTCATGATCCTAAATATATATTTCATTGGGCAAAAGGATAGGAGTACCAAAAAGTGGATTCTTTGGCATCTGATGATAGTGTCCATTGCTATCGTTGTTGTCCAAACTGATCATAAAGACCTAAAACTTTTTGGGTAGTTGCATTGTGCCTGTGTGAGTGTGCCTATAAAAAATAAAGTGTTCGTTGTCTATGAAACTTCCTATGGATATGATTTTGTCTTCAAACCCTAAACCTCCATCATGCTTGATAAAACAATATTTGAGTCACTTGAGAAAGAGGGGGGTTGGTGTAAAAGATGTATTGAACATGCAATCCACACCCATTGTATGGTAATGTTGCCTACATACCAATACTCTGAAGAGGGATCAATCCATATGTATTTCTCCCACCTAGTGTAATTTGTGTAATAGTGTGGTGTGGATGCAAATGCCAAATTGATAGTGTTTGAGGTGGTTAGGGATTGGTATGAGGATTTGAGTAGGTTTTCAGTTGTGTTGGGTGATTTTGTGTAAATAATAAGGAAGTTTTCCTTGGTTATTTTTTTGTATTCTTTCTTGCTTTGTAAGTTTGGTCACCTCCCTTGTAAATGAGCTTTGAGTGGGCTTTTATAAGGAGCAATTATTCATAGGTCAGATGTATTCATGCTAGGCTGACCTAATTAAGGATATGTACTAGATGAAAATAATTATTGGGGCTCAAAGTGAAAATGGATAGGACTTCTATAAATGAGGCACTTCTCTATGGGGCACTATAGTCCAAATGGGGCATTCTTGTCCTGCAGGCTTAGGACCTGGGTGAATAGGATTGGCATGGGGAATATTATCTAGCTGAGGTGGAATGACTATTTAGAAGGTTCTAAGTGATTGGTAATGAGAAAAAAGGTGTCTATAAGGGTCACAATATCATGCAAAAAAGACCTATGAATGGCGTGTTGTGAACCACACTCAAACTACCAATTTAGACATTTTATATGACTACATAACTAAATATTATGCATATTTGTTCATAAATATTTATTCATGTTTTCATTAGTGTTTATTCCTTTCAAAGTGTTTTACCCATTCTTCAAGTTCCTATATAATTAGTAATGAGTATACATTCATTTTCAAGGAGGATTCAATTAATTCAAATAAGAATTACACTCATAGACTCTACTTTTCAAAAGAGTATTTCAAGGAATATTATGTATTGATTTCTATTACATTATAATTAAATTTCAACCTATTATATATAATGCTAAGAAGATACTGACTCTTCATTTCCATGAATTTTTATCTCTAGGATTAAAGGGACCTTTCCACTTCGATGAACTTCAAATTACTACAAAAGACTATAGCTTATATAAAATGTCATATTTTTTACATGCCTTGATTCTTTATATTGCAATAATATTTGTGTGACTTATGCTTTGTATCTCCCACTAACACTTTCTTAGACTTAAAACTTGTCTTATCTTGAGTCAAAGATGATATCGAAGTACTATTTTCTAGATCTAATGGATATTCTTTGAGTTGATTTATTGAGTCAATTAATTAATGGTTGTAGTTTCACTCGAAGTGACATTTTCTGCTTTTCATTTCTTACACACTACTTAGACACACTTTCGAGGTTTTATCTAAGTAGCATGTCAAACTATAACCCTTTTTGGTATTTAAATAGGTTTGAATAATTAGGATTCCACCATTTACAATTTTTAAACATTCATGACCCCACTTACAAAGCTTATTGCCAAAAAAATTCTTAGCTTCAAAATTTGAACAAAAATTCAATGTTACATTACCTTATTATGATGAAGGAGTCATAGTTTGTGAATATATAAATGGGTTAGCTTATGATGATTAGGAAACTAATGAGGAATTTAGAGATGATACTACAAAGTTTTATGTTTGTAGATGGCATTTATTTATTATTTTACACTTGGCAAACTTGGACCTTGGTTATACACATGCCTTGTTATTGTAAGCCTCGCATCTACTTTATCATATTCCCCTTGTACTATATCTTATTATGATTAGCCTTAATTGATGACATAGACATCATGCCTTGTCCAAAATAATGAAAATTTACTTATATTATACCTTTATATTTTTTCAGCCTTTGTTTGCTCTCCTGCTCCCTAGACACTAACATTTGCGATAGATAGTATCAACAACATTACTATGCTGACCTAACATATGTATCCAATGCCCTAAATTCATCTAATTTTCAAATGAAACATATCAAAATAGTTATCCTAATTATTTTAATTTGATTTATCTCTCAATAGGATTGGTATAAATATAATATCAACCCTCATCCATTCCTCACCTAGCAATCATACCAATAGAGCACTTAAGTTACCAAAATATATCCTACTCTACCCTATTCTAATATCAGTCAAAGGAACATCCTAGCTATAGGTCTAAATTAATAAATGAGTAGTCATAAGGCCATCTTTTCTAAGTTACAAGCTAGGTCACTGTTGTACTTTCTTTACACACATTGTATGATTCAAAACAAGCCAACACATAGGGGATAAAACCATGAGTCTAATGACTTATTATATAATATTTGATATGTATGTAACACCCTTTGAGAGCTATGTCATTACAATTTAGATCAAAACCTTTTGCCCACTAACCCATTTTTACCCAGGATCACATTGAAGATGGAATGATAGGGTATTCTCATTTCACCAGGGGTAACAGTGTATGACTTAGATGTGAATGCACTAGAGTGAAGTCTAACCCAAACACAAAATCATCCAGGTGGTCACATCTTATTTTATTTGATATTCCATACTGGACACTAGTTTTAATCTCATACACTAGCATCTATGAAACCATCCCAGGTTGATGCAACTATCTAAAAAGCTAGAGTCCCCAGATCTATAATCTGAAAACTATTACAAAACTATCTTCCCACCTTTTTTCTACTCATTCTAGATCTAACATTGTGTTAGAATCTGAGTTATCTAATTACTCTCTTTTATGTCATTTCCATATCTATAATAGATATGCTTTTCATTAATATCCTATCTCAATTTAATAAATTCATCATATGGTACATATAATTTTATCACATTAATTGTCTTATTATAGATCTGATATTAACCCTTGTGCCCTATCATTTCTATATCCTTAACCTTATCTACCCAATTATGATTTCACAATCTAAATTAGGTTTAAAGATTTGTTAAACCTAATATTTGAACATCAAACCCTATACCACTTAGGGTTTTTTTATTCTTTTTACTATTGTATTGTATTTCAAATTTTAAGCTTTCCTTTTTGAAATAATGGAAAATGTTATTGTAAAAACCCAATTCCAAATGGAGGATCAAGAAGCATTGATTACTCATCTCAATAATAAAAAGGGATTAATAGATGTATTTTTTGTGCTATAAGATATGAAATAAGTAAATAAGATGAAACTAAGGATGCCTCACCTAGTAGTGGTGAATCCTTAAAAGGTACTATATCTCATCCAACACTTATCAATCAACCTATAAATAATGGAGGCACAGAATATGTGTTTTAACCTTTGTTACTTGAAACTACTATTGAAATATTTATTATGAACTTACTCATTTTTTCAACATAAATACTGATTTCAATGCCTATTACTACTCAAAACATGTTTACATCCCCTATGGTGACTACTCAAAATGCTAATAAAAATCCCAATAGGCCTATATTTAAATCACTCCTTTAACTTGTAAAGACCTTACAATACAAGGTTAAAAACATTGAACAAAATGCTTCAAAGTCTTCACATGCTATATATTCATAATATTTTTTGCATAACCCTCTTGCACTTGAGATCTATTTGTACCCTTTATTAATTGGATTTGTTTCACCTAAGTTCACATTTTATGATGGAAAGTGTGCTCTTGAATAACATATTCAAAATTTATATGCGACATGACTTGATTATGATTCAAATGATAAAATTTTGACCAAATTATTTCTAATGAGCCTTAAGAAGTAAGCTTTGAGGTGTTTTTTATGAATTACCTCTTCAATCTATGAAAGCATTCAAACATATTGCATATCAATTTTTGGTACACTTTAATATTAAAATTATCAGAAAGGTTTCCTATGCTCAAATCAAAAAAATAAAACAAGAAACTAATGAACCAATCAATGAATATGTTGTGAGATATAAGACAATGTTAGCCAAAATGACAAATAATATGGAAAACAAAGAGTTTCAAGATATATTTAGTAAAAGTTTGATTTCTCCTTTACATGAGTCCATTATTTTCAAGTATTTTCAATCTTTTGATGACTTATTACATGTTTTATGAGGCCATGAAATTAATCTTGTGTCATTAAATAAGCTAAAGTATGTAGAAAACACACTAACTGCAACTACATTTAGTATAAAATTTACAATCAAACCAAGTTATAAGGTAAAGCCTCCTACACATAAAAAAGAAACAACCACAATAATTAACATAGTTTTGCAATAGCATAATTGGATTACCCTATCTAATACACCAAGGATATAATTTACACGTTTACCCTAGATTCTTACTTCATTACTCCCATGGTTGTAAAAGTGTCATCTTATATCTCTCCCTCCTCCTATAGACGTTGATGTAAATATACCTCTACCCAAATGATATGATGAAAATTATAATTGTCACTATAATAAAGTCCATGGGCATTATATGAACATTTGTTTTACATTAAATCATAAGATTCAGGACCTCATTGATGACCAACAAATTACATTTGACAATCCTCCAAATGAATTAGTTTCATAACATGGTGATCACCATAAATAGAAGACATTTAGCAATCCTTTACAAAACCATTCTAAGAAGGAACCATAAGTCCAAATGGAAGATACTTCACATCCTCATCCATCATATTATGGTCACACTAGGTGGGGTTATTGGTACTTTCACATGACATGTACCTCCTCTGGTTAAGAAACCTACCATTTCATTTGATGATAGTGATATTAAGGATGATGCCTTTGATTTTGATTCTCTATTCATTTGAGCATACCTTGATAATCATCCCATACACAATGTTATTATTGATAATGGTGAAAGTGAAAATATTTGTACCATGGCATTACTTCTACATTTGGGTTATACTCATCATGATTTATACCCTTATACTAGATTAGTTAGAGTATTTGATGAGACCTCCCAGAAGGTTCTTGATGAGAATGGTCTGCCTTTATAAGTTGGTCTTGTACATGTGGTTACTAGTTTCTTTTTTATACATTATAAAAGTGTCTTTGACATGTTTGGATGACCTTGGATACATACTCTTTGATAAGTAACTTCTACAATGCATGAATGTATTATATACATTAATGTTAATTAGGTAATTATAATTTTTATTATTTCATATGAGCATCCTCTTGAATAAGAGAGATTCATACTGAAGCATTTAATTATCAATCTTGTCAAGGATAATCCACTGTAAAATGTTAAGCAATAGGAAATCCCCTTTACTAGGTGGCTAGTACTTGAAAACCCCTTACATCATAGATAAATGGTGGGTTCCATGGAATCCTCATCTTTTATGCACCATATTAAAATATAAAGATAACCTAAACATGTTTTTATTGTTGTTATTATAAATAAGCCATGTATTACATAGATATGGGTTCTAATAACCCTTATTCCTTCTATTGGTACTTCATGATCTTAGAGTTTTATTATACATATGTTGAACATCATAAATCCTATAATGATAGATATTTCACATATACATGTTCCTTGGTAGTACCACTAGTTTATTGCACTAGGTTATGAGTTGTTAGATGCCTATGACCATTCTTTGGATGAGATCATGGGATGATCTGGTCTCTACCAAAAATACCAAAAAATAAAAAACATTCAAAAATCCAAAAACTTTTTTGACACTTACATGTTTTATTGGCTCCTTGACATTTGTGTTTTAGTTCCATGTTGAAGGATAACATTTCATTTACTGCTATATACACATATACATGCACACACATATATATGATACACTTATGGGTGTTGTGATTTACCTCTAATCAAGTTACCAAGACATGGGGGCATTCATATTCTACAATCTTGATACACAAGTTATATAATTTGATAATCGCTCTACACTATCATGTTTGAGCTTAAATATGTACTTACACATGCATATTATCCATGATTATACATTATATATGGTACTTCATAGGCTATGTACTTGAAAATTTTTCTTAACACATTTGATCCATGGGCCACTATGACATGTTTATGTTGGTTCCTTTTAATTTTCCTTTATACACTTCCTTGAGTGTTTTTCCTTGTTATTATCTTGCTTGTTCAATTATTTGAACATGATCCATCATATATAGCCCTTGTGCCTATGTTTACCTTCTTGGACATTTGAATATGTCATTTATTATTGTATAGACATTTGAATATGTCATTCCTTGATCTTTAGATATTTGAATAAGAGGTAGATTTATGATAATGGGGGCGGGGGGGAAATGGGGGATTAAAGTGACATTTTTCAATAAAAATAATAGTAATTGAACTTATATATAATTTTAAAGACATTTGGAAAAATAATTTGAAAATGACACATGAATATGAATTGTGTGATTTTGAATGAAATATCTAAAAATATAATTTTTTTCAATACCTGGATGATAAAATTATATGAAATGGATGCATTTATGATAATTTCATGACATTTTTTATGAAAAGATAAGGAGAATTCATGTGTAAGAACAAACCTTTTGAGTAAATGAATGAATTATTGTATGAATTTTCATATATGGATTAGTGAAATTTTGAAGATTGTTGAGAATAGTTTATATATATATATATATATATATATATATATATATATATATATATATATATATATATATATATATATATATATATATATATATATATATATATATATATAATTTTACAAGTCAAGACAATTATAAAATTGAAGCTTCAAGTGTACAAACACAAATTTTTGACCTTAACTTCATGAAAATCATTTTTTTTTAAATGATAACTAACGATGTGTAGATTATTGAGATATAAATTTTATAAACTTTGAATGAAAGTTAAGGTATTTATCATGATATGTGTATAGTCCATAATGAGGTATTTTGTTTATAAATTAAGTAATAATTAAAAATAATAGTTTAACATTGAAAAAAAATACATATTCAAAAACTACAGTTTCCCCTTTACAAACCCATATAATTTATTTTTAAATAATAAAATCTACTTGATTATATGTGTTGGAAAAGATGAAAAATGCACATAAATTTCTAGAAAATCATATGGGCTAGTCCATGATAGGGTTTAGGTTAGTTTTGGACCCCCTAGGCCTAAGACCAAGCCAAATTTGGAGGGAAAATGGAAAAGGGAAATCTTATAAATAATAAAAGAGTATATGCCCTTTGAAATGACCCATTTTGGAGGGAAGAGGAAATTTTTTAATTGCAAAGGGAGTATTATCTTTGCACTCTAAAGGTCATATGGCCTTTACACTACAAATTGTGTACAAGCCTTTTGCACTCTAAAGGTTGTATGCCCTTTTCATTCCAAAGGGCTTATGCCCTTTGAGTTATAATAGTTTATTATAGTGTTTGGTTAGTTAGATCCATATCATTTCCACTACAAGTGGTGTACACCCTTTACACTACAAAGGTCTTACTCCCTTAGCATACACCATTTTTAGTGCTCAGGGTGTATGCCCTTTGAGTTATAATAGGTTCTTATTGTCTTTGGTCAATTGGATCCATATATATTTAGTAAAATAAATGTAAAATTATAAGTTTACATTTAATTTTATATTACATTTTATATTCTTATAATTTAAAATTATTTTACTAAATATAAAAAATTAGGGCCACTCTGCATCTTTTGAAATTGATTATAAAGTTGTAGGATTTACCATTTAGATGTTAGTTTTTCATAATATATTTTGGTCAGTACTTAATTTTAAAGGTTTTAGGATTGGAAGATAGAATGACAAACAAATTTTCAAATCATGTTACATATGCAATATATCTATACCATTGAGAATGATATACCTACTCTACCTACTTGAGTATATCCTTCCTACTTTAGCTACTTGAGTATACCCTACCCGATCAAATAAATGATCCATATATTGATATTGAGTATGCCCTACCTAAATGTTTGAGTCATATCTTAATATTCACTATTCCTTATCTACCTTCTTATACTTGAGTATTCTCTACCTCATTTACCTACTTGAGTATATGCAATACCTGATTGAAAATATGGGCCATATCTTTATCTTGAGTATGCCCTACCTAGATACACAAGCCATATCTTGATCTTGACTTGAGGTACCTACCTTATTGTACTTGAGTATGCCCTACCTTTTTATACTTGAATATTCTCAAATTTTAATTTCATGCATGCATGATGTAACTAATTTATTCTAAACTCTCATATATTAGGGTCATATTCTAGCATTTCAAACTCACATAAGACACTACGACTACCACAATAAATACCATTAATATTTGGGGTAGAGGGGAATGATTTCAAACCTTATTTTCTTATACTCATCAAAATCACTCATATCAATATCTCCCTCTCCCTAAATAAAAAGGAAAAAGGGTCTCAAGCACATAAATCATCATGCATCATCATAATCACTAATCACTCCTTCATAATTCATCATTAACCCTCATCTCTAAATCATCTACCTTCATTATCCCTCATTTTACTTAATGAAACTATCATTGGTCCTCATCATCACTCACTTTCCATAATCATCCCTAATCACTCCCTCATCATCCCTAATCACTCCCCTATCAACTCTCATCATCCTTAATTATCCCTAGTCACTCCCTCATTGTCCTAACCATTCATAATAAATCCATAAATGGACCTCATTCTCGATAATCACACCTCATCAACCCTCATCATCCCTAATCATACCTAATAACTTAATCATTATCCCTTATTTACACTCATTATCTATAATCAGTCCTTTGTTGATCCTTATCATCCCTAATCACTCCCTTATTGGCCTTCATCATCCCTTACAATCAGTAGTAACTCCATCATCAACCCTAATTATAATTCATGGTCACCAATCACTCCATAATCAGCCCGAATCATTAATCACCATCCCTCATCATGCCTAATCACTCTCTTATCAACCCCCATCATCCCTATCCACTCCCTCATAATGATTAAGGTTGATAAGGGATGATGAGGGTTAATAAGGAAGTGATTAAATATGATGAGGGGTAATGAGTGATGATGAGGGAGTGATTTTAGATGATAAAAGATGGTGAGGGTTGATGATAGTTTTATTGGGTATAATAATGGCCATTTATGGAGTGATTATGGATGATTACGGATGATGAGGGATGATGAGAGAGTGACTAGGGAAAATTAGGGATAGTAAGGGTCAATGAGGGAGTGATTAGGGATGATGATGGATGATGAGGGTGTGATTATGGATGATGAGGGATAATAAAGGAAATGATGGAGTGATTAATGATGATCAGGTATAATTAAGGTAAATGAGAGAGGGATGAGTGATAATGATGAATAATGAGGGAGTGGTTATGATGATGATGAATTATGATTTATATGATTGACCCTATTGAGAAGTATTGTCATTGATGTCAAGTTTTATGTCATTTGAAGTCAATTTTGATGTAATTTGATGTCAAGTTTGATTTCATGTATGTCAAGGTTCATCCAGTGAAGATGCATAGTCATTAGTCTGTGAGATAAGCTTGTGTTTTTATTGTGACAAGGAAACCATGTGATAAGAAAGCAACCTAATTTCTTTCTATTAAGAGAGAATTTGAAGGCAACCTAATTATTCTTCTATTGGTTATTCTCAAGGTTGATTCAATAGTGTGATAATTTTTTCTAAAGAATGTTCTTATTTGATATCATCATTAAGGTAAGCATGTTTTAGTACTAGTCCTTGAATATAAGATGTTGGGAGAAGCCTAGTCATATCAAGCATAATGATATCATGAGCATGTTCATGATGAGCATGAAGAGGTATGTGCAAAGGAATGGAATTATTTTATGAGAATTTAAGGAATGTGGGAAATGTATAATATCATAAATAAGTATTTTAAGGTTAGTTATCAAGTTTCAAGTGCTTGAGAATCCTAGCCGTGACACTAGTCATAGCATGAAGAGACCTTGTGAGAAGGTATGAGCTTGGTTTTTGGTGAAATGAGTGGAAATAGGCATTAATGGATGTATAAGTATGATTTATCATGAATTTGAGGCATTATATTACTCATTAAAGTCTTAGGGTTAACCTACAGAGCTAGGATGCACAGATCAAGTTTGTAACTAGACCGTTTCTAGACTCTGCCTAGTTTAATGAGGCATCATGATATGTTTTCAAGACATATGAAGGATTCATGGATATATATATTAATTATATAGGCTTATTTATTATGTGAGATAGGTTTATAGTGCATGAAAATAGGTATGAAGATCAGTTTCAAGGCCTAATGTGGTTTATAGGTTAAGGTCTAAGTAAACAAAGAAAGAGAGAGTATGGCCTAGTGGGGTATCAAGATTAGTTTCTAAGGTAAGTGTGATTATTTTAGAATTTATAGAGGCATTATATGATGTTTCAATTATGTTCACAAATTTTTAGGTTATTTTTTTCAATAAAAGGCATGAAACATGATTTTGAGGTCTTTTGAGTGCATAGAATGAAGTGTTCTCAACTTGAGGATTTTCAGGTGTTCATTGGCATGTGTTACCTCTACATGGGAACTTAATATATTCATGATAAATTGGTAATGTTCCTATCTCAAATATATATTCATTAGTTTCTAAAATTATGGGATAAGCTTATGAATGATTGTTAACAATGAAAGATGGTTTAAACCCTTAAAAACCCCTAATAATGACCTGATAGAAAGAAGTTGTTTTAAAGTGATTATAATGTATTGGTATGTCTATCTAAGTGATTTGAATTTGTCTTCAACTCTCCTAGGTACCTCTGGGCATATTGTTTTTTCAGGTGTATGAGTAGAACCTATAGGAAAGTGCTAGTTTCTAAGAGATTTGATATAGTAGTTAGAGTTGACCAAATCAAAATATGTGAATCATTGGATGGAGAAGGATGTCTTTTATAAAATTATAGGTATTTTATACCATTATAGTTGTGTATAGTATCAATGATGAAGTTTTTATAGAGGTTTTATGTATGAGAATCAAGGTAATATGACCTAATCAATCTTGAAGAGACATAATTGAGCAAAGAGACATAAAAAGCTATTTAAGAGGGCTAAGAGTGTGAAGATCTAAAGAGGTTGTCATCATTAGTTAGTTGAGAAATAAGGTTTCTTGAAGGTGATCAAATTAATTAGGTGGGTGAGCTGATTCTGAGTCATCTAGGGGGTTGGTGCCTCCTTGCAAGTTAGTGCTTATTAAATCCTAACTAAGTTGGTGCTTAGCTAGTTGGGTTTGGTGTTCCATGTGGATTTGGTGCTTCACTAAATTTGGTGTTTGTCTTATAAGACTTTATTATATTTGTAGATATCATTGGGTTTTGTTCCCCTTTAGGGTTTCACACATATGTGATGTGTTATTCTATTTCATGCTTATATGGATAGGTGTTAATGAATGCTAGATCTATATGCTTATTTGAATGGTCTATGATTGATTAAGTGAAATTGATAAAAAAAAATTATAAAAACTGATTCACCCCCCTCTCAGTCATTTTGGTTCCAATAGACCCCTCTTTTCATCTGGTTTAAGGAAAGGGAGATAGAGATATGAGTGAGTTTTATATGAGATGAATTTTTATATAGTATAGAGTTTTGGGTTATGGGTTATGGGCTAGTGCTTAGAGCTAAGTGATTATAATTCAAGGTTTAAGATTTAATATTTGGGGTTTTGGGTTCATGGTTTATTACATATGGTTTATGGTTTGGATTTTAATGGTTAGGGTTTACTGTTTAATGTTTAATATTTATGGTTTAGTGTTTAGGATTTAGGGTTTTGGGTTTAGGGTTTAGGTTTTATGTGTTAGGGGTTAGTATTTAGGGTTTTGGGTCTATAATTTAGGACTTAACAATTTGAATTTAGGGTTTAGGTTTTAGGATTTAGGGTTTTTAGTTTTGTTATTTGGGTTTGTGTTTAGGGTTTGGTGATTATATGTTAGGTTTTACATCTTAGGATTTAGGTTTTAGGGATTGGGGTTTTAGGTTATAGGGTTTAAGTTTTAAGGTTTACATGTTATTGGTTTCATGTTAGGGTTTTAACATTTGGGTTTCAAGGTTTAGGGTTTAGGGTTTAGGTTTTATAGTTTTGGGTTTAGGATTAAAGGTTTAGGCTTTAGAAATTTAGGGCTTATGGTTAATGGTTGATAGTTCTAGGTTTGTTATTAGGTTTTAGGGTTCAAGTTTTTGTGTTATGGTTTAGGGATTAAAATTTAGAGCTTATAATTTATATTTGATGCTTTAAGGTTTGGGATTTATGGTTTTTGGATCAAGGCTTACAATTTAGGGTTTGGCATTTAGGGTTTAGGGATCTAGGTTTTATGGTTAAGATCAGGGGTTTGGTGCTTAGGGTTTAAGGTTTTAGTTTTATAGTTTTTGGGTCAAATTTTAAGGTTTATCTATTAGGGTTTTGGGTTTTTTGTTTCATAATTAATATTTAGGGTTTAGGGTATAAGGTTCATGGTTTTAGTCTTGGGGGTATGGTTAAGGGTTTGGGGTTTGGAACTTAATGTTTAGTATTTAGGGTTTTGTATTTAGTGTTTGGGGATTTGGACTTAGGTTTTAGTATTTGGAGTTAAGTGTATATGGTTTAGAGTTTAGGATTTAAGGTTTGTGGTTTCATGTTTGGGGTTTGTGGTTTTAGGTTTAAAGTTTACATATTTAGGTTTAGTGTTTAAGGTTTAGGATTTTGGGTTTTGGGTTTGGATTTAGAATTTGGGGTTTAGGAGTTAATTTTTAGGGCTCATGAGTTATGGTTTATGGTTTTAGGTTGGGGATTAAAATATTAGGAATTATGTGTTAGGTTTAAGGGTTTAGGTTTGGAGTTTAGGATTTAGGAATTAGAGTTTAGGGCTTGTGTTTTGGCATTTAGGGTTAGGAACTAAGGGTTTACATATTAGTTTTTGGGGTTTTAGATTTAGGGTTAGGGGTTTAGGGTTTCAAGATTGGATATTAGGTTTTGGAGTGTAGGGCTTGGGTTTTATAATTTAAGGTTTATGATTCAAGGTTTTGGGTTTAAATCTTGTGATTTAAGGTTTTGGGTTTGGTGTCAAGTTTTAGTGTTTAGGGTTTGGGGTTTAAGTTTAGGATTTATGGATTGGGCATTAGAGTTTAAGGTTTGTGATTTAAGTTTTAAGGTTTAGTATTTAGGGTTTATAATTTAGAGTTTAGGTTTAGTTTTCATGGTTTAGGATTCATTTTTTAGGGTTTGGTATGAAGGGTTAAGCGTTTAATGTTTATAGTTTAGTCTTTGGAGTTGATTTTTTGGGTTTTTGGAATTTTGGTTTTAAATTTTAGAGTTAGGGTTTACATATTTACATTCTAAATTTTTGGGTTTGAGGTTTTATACCTTCTGGGTTTGTGGTTTAGGGTTCAAATTTTAAGGTTTAGGGTTTAATGCTTAGGTTTCTAGGATTAGAGTTTAGGGTTAAGAATTTAGGGGTCAAGGTTTTGGGTTTTGGGTTTAGAATTTGGGGTTTGGGGTTTAATGTTTAAGGTTTAAGTTTTACTATTTTCAATTTAAATTTTATTGTTTAATATTGAAGGTATATGGTTAAGGGTTTATGGCTTATGGTTTAGTGTTTAGCTTGTACAAACTTGAAACATCTTATTCACACTCTCCAATAACTTAGCTTGTACTTAAAACCACTTTCACTATAGTCCATATAATAGGCTCCTCTTGAGGAAGGGAAATGGCAGGAGGGTGATGGAATTCATTTATTTGAGAGGGAGTATGAGACATGGAAGGTTGACTATGATCATATTTTGGGATCTTGAGGGAAATGGAATCATTAAGGAACCTTGAATAGGAGGGAAAGAGAAGATTTTGAAGACCTCTACATTATACTCTTTCCACATTGCCATTACCTCGTCAAAGTCTAAAACCTCTTTGTCCTCATGGACAACTTGATCTTGAGGGATGAGTAGTGAAGAAGTGGAACTACAAGAAGGTTTATTTTCTTGAATAGGATCTTGAATACAACTAAGAATCTCCCTTGGCATACACTGATCATGGTTAAGAACTTCATGAGAGTAAGGAACACAAGAAGACTGGTAAGGAATACAAGAGGGTTCTTGAGACAATTAGCTCAACTCACTTTCTTGTCTCTCCCAAACCTCCATATTATTTAATAAAAGATTAAACAACTCATTCCCCTCCTTTGGATCATTAGACAGATTTTGAAATAGACCATTCACTTCCTCATACTGATAGTTTGAATAAACTTGACTTTCATATGCTAGTATTTTGAGCTCTATCCCATCCATTCTTTCTTAGAGACAAGGTTGATAATATGTAACATCATATCCATATGGTAAAGGTGAAATATTGTCTTGATATTGATATGGTTCACAAGGAAGGTATGAGTCATGCTCTTGGTAATAGGGATCATGGAAAACTTGATAAGGCTCATCATAACTTTGAAAAAATCATTTTTAAGGCTGATTAGCCTCATAATGAGGATCATATAAATCATGAGAAGACTGGTATAATAAATCATAGGGATGACAAGGAATTATAACATAGTTTTCCTCCTACAAAACCATGAAAACAAAATTAAGATAGATAAATAAAATTAGACTTACTTGGAAACTATGCCTAGACTATTAGAAGTAATTGCTTGAGCATGGAATAACCAAATACTTCATGAATAATATTGTTTGTAACTATAATTTCACCAAGACTAGCTTTAATGGGTCACATCAAGTGTGCCATAACTATCAGTGTCTTAGATTAGACCCTTAGCTGAGAAGGATATTGTTTAGGTCCTCTTACTCAAACCTAGTCCAACATGGTAATGACCCTAGGTTGTGGGTCACCTAAGATTAGGTCAAACCTCCAGAGAATGTTGGATTCCTTCTAGATCTATCACCTAAACTAAACTAAATTAACTCTTGCATAGAAAAGGGAGAGATATTAAAAATAATTTATAAAAGCATATAAAATGACGTAATGTACTAGTAATTTGAACACTTATACTTGCACAAGACACACTATAAGACACATTCAAGACTAAATAAGATCACTTCACTCATTTTTTATCAACCCTCACATAATTATTTCACAAAAATTCATTAACTAGATATCAACCTAGCATGGGAGGGTAGTTGTCCACTTCCAAACTAATCAACAAACTATATTGTACTTAGAATGACCTATGAGAACTACCAAAACACTTCATAAAGGTGATAAAATTTAGACATAGGAAAGGACAGCATTCACTCACTTAACCACATCAAATTAATTCATAATACACACTTTAATTCAGCCACAAAATGGAGGAATTGAGTCTTTTATTGTATCAAATAGGTGTTACCGTAAAAATTTTGGCATAGGATAAGCAAGCCAAAGCCATAAGAGTCTTTTTCTATAAGAAAAAAATATCAGAGAGTTATTTCCTAAAATGTTTTTTTGGAGAGCTATAATGTGGAAGATGGGACATATATATAAGAAAGGAGGAGAGAGAGGGGGTTGTACAAGAAGAAAACATTGAATGAGGTCTAACTACTTTCGATGGATTAGCATTAATCCAAGGATGTTGTGTCATGATCTTATCAAGAAGGAAAAAACTTTAAAGGCTATATAAAAGAATTAAATGTTCCATTATATGTATCCAACCACTATATCTCCTTCTTTGGACTCTATTCCACTTTCTACTTGATCTACTCATGAGGACAAAATCCTCATATCTTGAAACTGATAGTGTTATGCTTGGTCTACATTAGGTAGTTGTAAGTACTTATTCTAGATTTAAACTTTAATGATGGTGTAGCCCTTAGAAACATTTGTTTTTGGTTCAACATTAACCATGTTCAACCTCTTATTGAAGTCTCATGTCTTTGACTTTAATATCAACTATCGATCTTGATTTGGGATCTTCAATCCTGCTATTTATTAATGACACATCCCTTCTCAAGATCTTGTTGTCAGTATATCTACTTTTGTGGTTGTGCCACATGATGGCCTCAAATTTAATCTAAGCTTATTACATTTTTGAACTCACTCACACCATTGATCTCATTATCTTGATGAACATGTGTCAATTATATTTTTTCTACTTAATCAAATATGCACCATTAATCTAGTAAGTTGCTATGATCATGACACTTGTCATTGACAAATTTAATGTTAGGATCCTTTAAATTTTTGAATTAATGCTCACCATTGATCTTTGAATGCATGATAAAATGCACTATGTTAGATCTTTAGGACCCACTGACATTGTCCTTTCCCACTCACCATTGGATCTTTTGATCTGATTTAATGCATACCATTGGTCTTGTTTTAGGGAATTTTTGACCTATTGACTACCCACATGTCATTGATCTATGATTTGATCAAGTGAGATTTTGATAGTTGTCAACTTTGTATTTATCTTCAATATTTTTAAGGGTTTTTTGAATTTAAATGGTTAGCTCCCATGGCTTAATTTTGACATCTTTGTGCATGTCTTATTTTGCTTGCTTAACTTTGAAGGCTTATATCTATAGATATAAATTACACCAAGGCACCAAACTTGCATAGAACCACTAGGGCATAGAACACATCATTTTAAGGAACTATTAAGACCTACCTAACTCACAAGGAAAACTAGCATGATATGCTAAGTTTCAAATGATAGGGTGATAATTTGACCTAGGGGAAAATTCACAATAGTTACATTCACATATTTTATAGTTGTCTTACCATTTTGAGGTGAGGTAAGTTATAGGTACTATTTTTCCCTTACCTTAACAAGGGGGAATATTAGTGGGAGCATGCTTGGAAAGCATGTTTTCCACACTTTTCATACATCTTAGATTCAATGGGGGTATGTCATATGGACATGGCCTCCACACATTCACAGTTTCTATATTATAGCGGGGGTTTGCTTTGGAGGCATGTTCTCCATGTATATTCAATATTTTTTACTTTTACCAGTTTTTAGATTAAGTGGGGGTATATCATATAGACATGGATTCCACTTAATAAAAGTTTGAAAATTTAGTGGGGACATGCTTTGGAATCATGATCTTTTCATTCATTTAGTATGTTAATTATATCAATTTCAAAGATGCAGTAAGGGAATGCTTTGGAAATATGTTATCTACACTAACTCAGTATTCATTATCTCTAGTTTATAGTGGGGGCATGTTTTGGAAACATGTCACTGATATCAGTTTCATATTTCTCCATATATAGTAAGGGCATGATTTAGAAGTATGTCTTCCACACTTACATAGTTATTTGAATTGGCCAAAACACATAATTATATGATTTGGATACACATTTGTGATATAATTATATACATGGTACCATTTCTATACACATTTTCAGCATAATAAATATCTAATGTGATTATTTTATGAAATATGTGATTAATATTGTAAAATCCAAAGTAATACCAGATTTTAAAACTATTACACATACCGATACCTTCCTTACTTTTATAGATTTTAACATGCCAATTTATTATATTAGTTGGTTCACCTATTTGTATGGTTGAGGTGATTAAATCACTTAATCATTCCAATTTTTTATTTTGGAATTGACCATCCAAACTCACCAAGTTATAACTATCATTGGGTTGGAATTGACCATCTCTCTCTCTCTCTCTCTCTCTCTCTCTCTCTCTCTCTCTCTCTCTCTCTCTCTCTCTCTCTCTCTCTCTCTCTCTCTCTCTCTCTCTCTCTCTCTCTCTCTCTCTCTCTCTCTCTCTCTCTCTCTCTCTCTCTCTCTCTCTCTCTCTCTCTCTCTCTCTCTCTCTCTCTCTCTCTCTCTCTCTCTCTCCTCTCTCTCTCTCTCTCTCTCTCTCTCTCTCCCCTGGATATATGTATTTTAAAGTTTTATCTATATTTATCTTAATCTTGATTTTAGAGCATTAAAATGATACAATTTTTTCAAAATAACTTGTCAATAGGCAAGGTGGTTACATAGACACACAAGTGTACTTGTAAACCTTTTTATTTCAATTTAAACCTATTTCAAGTCATTTTAACCTAGATCATATTCACTATTATACATTTTAACATGCTCTCTTTGTTGTAGGTCAGTCACAAGAAAATAACTCAAATTCAACTCCAACAAAGCACTCAAATTCAACTCAATCAAAGACAAGGTGTGAATACACACCCATGTACTTATTCCTTTCATTTAAACTTTAAATTTCATTACTAGATTAAAAGGGGAGAAAATGTAGATGATATTTTATGATTATATAACACCTTAGTCTACAAGACTTGGCAAACTCAAACCTTGGTTGTTCCTCTAAGTTCTACATGTGCCTTGTTTCTACAAGCCTCACATCTACTCTATCTTGTGCCCCTTAACCTATCTCTTACTTTTACCAAACATATATTGATGACAAAGACATCTCTTACTTTAACCAAACTTAAATTGATGATAAAGACATCTCATCTAGGTCACTATTTTACTTGCTTTACACATTGCATGATTCACACATAAGACAACACGTAAAAGAGAGCTACATAATTTTGAAGCCATATTCAAGATTATTGTCTATGTAGGTAGTGTCCTTTGATAGTGGGGTAATTATAGGTCAGCTCAACATTATGTTCCTAGTAACCCATTTTTCCCAAGGTCACATTGAATATGGGAAGTTAGGGTTTTTACATTTCGCCAAGAGCAATAGTACATGACCCAAATCAAAGATGAATCGAAACCTAGAAGCATTGAAGTGGTTGCATCTTGTTTTAGTTTATATTATATACTAGATACTACCATCAAACTCAGACACTAGCATTAATGTAACCATCCCAGGGTAACATAACTATCCAAAGAGGTAGATACACCATATCTAGAATCTGTCAATTATTATAGAACTATTTTCCCACTTAATTTATGCCTATTCTATATTTAACATTATGTTAGCATCATAACCATCTAAGTAATCTATTTTATGTCATTCCCATATCTAACATAGTTGTACTTTCCATTAATATCATGTCTTAGTTTAATAAATTTAACATATGGTACATATGAGTTTATCATATTAATTATCCTATTGTAGATATGATATTCACCCTTATGACCTATCATTTAATTTCCTTAACCATTTCTACCTAAGTAGGATTCTAATTCAAATTAGGGTTAAATAATTCTTAAGTAGGTAGTTGTAGATTATGAATTTGTATTACCTTAGAATACTTCTTCGAATGGATGATCTATATAATCTAAGCATGTGGGATGTAATAGGGTTCATCTAGGATGTCTTGAATGGATCTATAAATATTTATGAGATCTTATTTTTATTTTTTGAAATCAGCTAAGACATCCTTAAACATGATGAACAACTTATGAAGGAGGGATTGGATATACAAAATAGTTTGGATAGCATTGTTTGGGTTATATTGTATAACCTTCTACTAGATGTATTGGCTAAGATACTCTATTCACTCGACATATTTAATGTTTGAAAACCTTAAAATGTGTTTTACAACACATCTAACTCCAAAAATGCACATTTTGGACATGACATTGTCTCTCAATATGAGAGACTCATTTAAAACATTATCTATTTCAGTCAATTATGCCTAGTGGCTCTCCATTATCACCTTGGATTTATTTTCTTTAGAGAGATATGATGTAATATATTTCCATGAATCTTATATTTGGTCCTTATAGTATAGCATTTTCCAAAAAACTATGTAGCTTTATGCAAAATAGTGTGTAGAACCTACTCATACTCTTCCACCAACTCAAAGATGGCCTCTGTGTCATTATATAGTTGTTAAACTTGGGATTTGATGTCTTGGAGGCATTGTATTTTGGCCAAATATTAATTTATCCTTATGAGAAGATAAATTATTTTATTGTCCTCTAACATGACTTGGTCCCCTAAAACTTTTTGAATCAGTGTTAGGTAGGTGTCATCAATTATTTCGCATGCCTCGGTAATTAATTCGTGAATGTATATTGTTAACATTGTATTAATGTAATTGATTTTTTTAATCTAATATCATATGACTTATGTGTTATGGATGCTTGAAAAAGTATTTTAACCTTCAATTTGCATCATAAATGACAATTGATAAGCATAAAGAACATATAATTGGGTTGAATTGGGAAGGGCCCATAGGGTCATAATAACAACATGTCACTAGTTGGTTCATAATATTTGTGATCAAAATAATGAATTTAGTTTTTTCAATGTTGGTGTTTGGATATCCATCCATTGAGATTTATTGTATTTGTATTTTTATTATGAAGCTTCTTTGTGCACCTTTCGTTACATAGAACCCAAACCTAAAAAACTTCCTAATGATTTTAGTTATGACTCATTCCCTACAACTTATGTTGGTATAATTCCTTGTTATAATTGTGTTGAATTCCTTTGTCATGTTTATGATTGAACATGGTCAAGGCTAATTGAGTGACCTTATCAACTTTGTCTTGTATATTATTTTCTTTTTCCTCTTTAGCCCTCACATATTTTTTGTTTGCTTATTTATCCATCTACTCTTGTGCAGAATTCTTATTTATCTCTTCATGTTTTTTTAGGTATTATGTATATTTTTCCTTTACCTCTTTGTCTACTTTTTTTAGCATTGGCCTATTTTTTTCTCCTCCTCCTATGCAATTGTTTTCTTCTTGTTCCTTATGATGTTAAAACAATACTTATTTCTCTCCCTGGGCTCGATATCTTTCAAATAGCCATAGAAGTCTCCTACTCTAACTTCTCCTTTGATTCAATTTGTGCCTCAAGGTGATTCATATTATCTTACCTAGGAGGCTACTCCACTAGTGCTTGCCTTTTTCTAAACTCCTTATGCCAAAGAATCAATAGTGTCAATACTAGAATAAAGTCTATTTTCATGTGTGGGATATTATGGTGAAAGTGGACGTGAAGGTGGTGGGGAAGGAGATGAAAACACTTTGTGCTTTTCCATAATATATTTTTGTCACATAGAGGGAGGTATCAAAATTTTATTTTGTCTCTTTGCAACACAAATCTGAGCACCTATTATTCCTATTTGTACTTCCTTTATTGCTTCCTCCATCCTTTTGAATGTTTCCATCTACTCTAAAATGGATGGGTGTGGTAAATCAACCATTAGAGTAAAAGGTTTTCACACTAAAGGACTGATCATACTATATTTTTTTTATTTCTCCTTCTCCTAAAAGAGATTCCATTATGACTTACTATTTAATAGACTTGTTTGACTATACTTGGTAGTTGTGTGACTAAAATTTATTTTTCAAAATTTGAGGACGTAGACACCCCTTATTTAAATAGGGATTGAACTCTTCTCTTGGCCTCATTTTTTTTACTATATGTCTACTATAATAAAATTTAGAGATGGGGTAATATGTACCACCAAGATGGATGGAACATCATTTTGCACCTAGAAAGTGTGAATCACCTTACAAAATAAGAACACATTCTCCTCTTATCCTTCATATATCATCCTTGATGTACTCAATTATCACTTTATAAACTTATTTGGGGGTAACTTGTAATGGATTCAAATCATATTATCCTACGATTGTGGGCATCCATTCATCACTGAGCCAAAAGGTTATTATGTGAGTCCACTTGGTAGGTGGTAAAGATTATTCAATAGGTGTCTTAAAATTGGAAGGAGTTATTTTAAATATGGGGATGATAGTTGATCATCTAGTCTAAGGGATGACATAGATCATAGTGGTTTAACACTCACAACATCCAAATTATTTTTCCTACCCACTTCCACCTAAACCATATGGATGTTGATGGAGAAAGGTGGAGATATGAATGGAATTTTATGTAACTCATGAGTGTGTAATTTTAAGCCATTATACTTTATTATGATGGTATCAATCAATTTTAGATACTTCAAAACATCTTTTAGTACCCTCAGGTGTGTTTCCATCATGTTCTGGGTTTTCACCTACCATTATGTGAATCTACCCACCTATGTGAGGTGTTGTTAATATCATGGCCAAATGAGATTGGATAAGGCATTATCTAACCAATATTCAATGTATGGTGTGATATGTCCTTATGAGGATGTCCACTATGTGAAATATAGGAGAAGTACTAAATATTGATAATGGAATGACTGGAATATTCCTTCAAAAAGCTTCTTAATTTTTTTATGAGTTTTGATGTAAGGAAATCCAACCAATCAAATATTAATTGAGCCTTATCATCATATGTATAATGTCAAGTTCACCTTTTATGACCTATCTCGCACCCTTGGTTGTTTAGCTACATATTCTCATTATGAATTTAGTTAGGACATGAATATGTACATTTTTTACATGATTTATTGCCACTTATTTTGTCAAGCATGCATATCTATTTTATATTTTTAAATGAATGGGAGGTTTATTTATCATATATATATATATATATATATATATATATATATATATATATATATATATATATATATATATATATATATATATATATATATATATGTATATATAGTGGATTCCCCCTTACTGGTAGTTCTATTTCTTATGCAAAAGTTTTGGCATTAATGTAAATTGTGACTTCCTTGGATAAATAAATGGCTTATTCAATATATTTGTTCTGGAGGAGCATTATTATCTCATCATGTTGTCTAAATATATGCATCCTTAGTAACTAAATGGCATCCGGTCCTCATAATTTTTTAGGTAGGCAAGTACTCCTTGTAGTGAACTAGTTTATTATGGTTGAGCTAACCACACTCTCTCTATTACATTGATAAATTAAAGTATCTCAACATCACTCCATTTTTTTATTGTAGGTTCAATCCAATGCACATATTCTCCTTCTAAGATTTTTTAAATGGAAATAGAATTTGATGCAAGTCCATTTGATCTTCTTCTATGGTTTGATTTCAATCAAGTTGTTGATGAATTTGCATGATTATAGCTAGCTCTCAATAGGTATATTATCTGTGTGAGTTTGCAAGTGTGATTTTTATCAATATCCTACATTATATAAAAATCCAAACCTAACATAGATTCCTTGTGTATATTGATCCATATACCTGCCTTTCATGACTCCAAATGCTTGCTTAAAATTAAAATATTTATTTTGATGTGACCCTTGGCCATTTTATGGTTAGATGCAATGTTTCTTTATTTTATCTTTGTGATGTGACTTTCTACCATTTTATTTATCAATAATGTCCTCATTTGCACACTAGTTACCTTTTATTATATATATCTATTCTAGGAATGCCCTAACATTCCTTTTATTATGTCATTAACTACTTTGTACCATTAAGATTTATCCATCATTTTATGTTAATGATGCTTGTTCATTATCGATATAATGTCTCATTCTCAAAATTTGAAATTATTCAATGCCATCACAAATATCTACCATTTAACCAATCCTAGTTCACTTTAATTGATTTTATCAAGGCTTGATTATATTACAATGTATCACTTATTCTGATAGAGATCAAACTACATTCTTTAACAAACATTCGAAATGAAACAAACCATAAAATAAAAATCCTACATAATAATGTACCCTATAGCATTTATTTTTGTGTATGTGTTCTATTTTGAGATCATTAGTAGTAGGGCTTGAGCTTATATCCGTTTATTTTTCTTATAAGTATTTTTCCTTCAATATCCTTGAGTATTATAGTACCTTGTTGAGGCACTTCATGAATTATATAAGGACCTTTCTATTTGGTACAAAATTTCCTTGGATGTGTTTTGAATATGTTATCATAAAAAAGGACCATTTATTTTGGTTGGGACTATCTATATCATACATTTTGATTACTACATGCTTTACTAATTCTATTATGGGCCTACTAAGTCCAATTTTCATCTGCCTAGTCTCCTCCATGAAAGTTAGATCTAATAATCATTCCTATAATGAATAATTATCTTCAAGTCACATTATCAATGTACCTCACAGTATAAGAACTATATTGGTGACAACCATTACACTTATCCTTTTCAATACTTGCCTTATTATACCCTAAAGTTCATTACCTTGTTTCAATCTCATAACATATATGATTTTAACTTTCTCTTGTCTTTATTTGTTAGGGAGTTTTGACTCTTTATTAGTTAGAGATATTCATTTGGTCCCCAATGACCTTATTGGTGACAGCCTTCTATCTAGAACCTCTTGCTCTCTTTCTTTTGATTTTCAAAATCTTTCATAAAATAACCTTACTTGAAGGGATATAATAATAAAAATATTCCTTGTGACATATTCATCATGAATATTGACTATGAACTTAAATCTTAAACCCTCAACACAACCCTTATACATTTGTTTGAAATACATTCAATATATATGCTTGGTACATAGCATATATAGCCATCCAAGAATTGTTTACCTTGAATGTAATAGAATCAAATTCATAATGGTATAAAAAAACCTTGAAAACAACCTACTCAATCTATTTACATCTAAATTGACACTCTTGACTGATTAAAATGCACAAACAAGACCACAAGACCATACTTGTTTTGTTGTAGGTCTTATAGGCTTGTAGCCTTGTTTTGATACACTCCTTCATATCTATCATAGATCCTTGAATATCACAAAAAAAAAATGATTCAATCACCCATTTGTAAATAGTACAACATATGTAAAAATGGGATATAGATGTTTTGTATGGAATAGGATTTCTATTGACTATGTCAAGCTAAATTAGGCCTTAAATGTATCCTATTTTGGGTGTATACTGAACATAATGATGATCTAGATTATGAAATTCATATGAAAGATGTATGAAGGTATTTTAAAACTACACAAATCATAAAACCCTCACTTGAAGCCCTAAATCACCATGTAACCTCTTCTATCTTAGTATGTTATGTGACAAGGGTCAAAAAACAACCATAGATTAGAAAAGGAACTTACCCATTGAGTTGAGCTTTTAAAATTCAAATAAATAACATATATATCAAAGGAATCAAGATTACAAAAATTTGTGATTTTCCACCATACAGATGTTGAGATCAATAAAGCCCTAGTTAGGGCCAGTCAACACTTGATTTTGATCTATAGAGCTCATTTAGAGGTGTCAAGGGCTCGAATAAATTTTATTGAGCATATTTCAACCTTTTATAACTATATAATCACTCAAATTTAGGATTCCAATTCTCTTTAGTTGAATTTTAAAGTTACACCTTTCTGCCCTGCTTTATTTTCATACACAGTTCATAGAAAGTATGATTAAAAACACACCAAAAAATGTCTTTATCTATTACCTCATTTCAAAGCACGTCCTAGTACATCATATCAACCTCTTGGGTCAAATGAAGTATCCAAAAAAAATAAATGGACTATAATTAGACACCAAATCTCCTATTTTGACTTCATACAAATAAACTCAAAAATTGGAGTTATCAACTTTTATAACATAAGAATGATTTAAATCACTCAATATCTCACCCAACAGACTTGGAATCATCTAAGGATAAGATATTGATTTTTATAAACCATTTTTACATATATTTGTCCCTTAACTCATGTATAGGCCTTATTTTATGTTTAGAAGATAGTTAAACAAATTTGAAAAATTGAATACACCATTTTGGAGGGAGAACCAAACTAACATGCCTAGACCACTAAACACACAATATGATCAACACCTAGAGAACTATGGAGATGCTCATGCATCAGACTGCCACACTAGAATTTTTTTAATGGTCTCTTGACCATATATTTATCCTTTTGTCAATCTATTTTTTGCTTTGATCTCAAGAGGTTCTTTAAATATATTCCTTGCTTGTTCACCTCCTTGTCTTCCTTTCTTGTTGTTATGCTTACTAGGATCCTAATTTTTGTTTTGGGATATCAAGTAGTGTATTCCCTATTCATGCTTCTAAATTGAGCAAGTTACCCCTTGCTATCTAGCCTTCTCCTAACACTTGTACCTGAAACTATATCTTTCATGTTATACAAAAGTATACCTTAGATTGATCTTTGGCTCAGCTTGCTATTGTCCTCACATGACTTTATTTTTTCATGATAATCATTGATGTCATTTTCTTTGAGATATGCAATCATCAACATCTTCATACTCTCATATATTCCCTACTCTCATTTTTTATTATTTGTACTTGTTCTCTTTCTACACATAATATCCATCAACCTTTCCTTCTTACAACTGTCAAGATCCCATTCCTTGCCTCCTTCCCTTGAGTGAATATCTTTTGATTCAAGTTTATATGTTACTAATCCCTTCAATACATCGCTTATCTTATCATTATTAGGTTCATCATGGTTCCTTATCCATACATTAGTCATTTGAATGTTGGTATGTCATCTTCTTGAAAGAATTTAATCTTTATCACCTGATCCTTTATACACTACCTCATATTAAGAATCTCTCTATTACTCCATTCTTTCTTCACAAATATTCTTCTTTGGATGCTTTTGTCACTTGTGTTCTTGTTCTCATCTCCCTTGGGCTATTTTATACCTTCTTGGTCTACTTTAAACTTGTTAAAGTCCTCTTTCTCCATGTTCTTTACTGATGTTTCACATGTTGGCTAGGTTCTAATAGCCTTCTTCTCTTCCTTGGAATCACCTTGATGCTTATTACCTTTTAATTTAATATTATCTTCACCTTCTCCACTTGTAATCTCAAGCATTCCAACTATAACTTGATATTTTCCAAGAAGACCATTAGACCCTACACTTGTCTCTATTTGATCAATCAATGAGGTCAAAATTGATCTTCAACCTCCTCTTTCTACCACATCTCTTCTAATTCCACTTGGTTTGAATCAACTATAGAAGGCATTTCTCCATTTATGCTATGATTTTAAGAATTAAAAAACATATCTAATAGACTTACCTGTATTTTCAACACAAGATCATTTTCTCCATCTTCTATCTTGTCATAGCTCTATTTTCAACACAAGATCATTTTCTCCATCTTCTATCTTGTCATATATGGGCTATCCTACATCTGCAATGAGGCCTTCATCAATTACAGTGATGGAATCACTGTTTATTATCCTTATTTGAATATGGCCAACTTGTTTAGTGACCTTCATCATGTGATTGAATGTTCCCATTGTTTCCTTACTATTATGCTCTTGTTTTGAATCCCTTTTACTATCATTGGAATCACTGAACAAAACATCAAACAATTTGACTTCTTCAATCAAGAGATTGCTTTCTCCACCATCAAACCAATTATAAATGGGTAATTTTATTTCTTGAATTGTTGCCTCATTAACCCTATTTTCCTCTATCATATTAGTCTCATCCATATATTTTTTAAGATCCATTCCGTAATAATGCTCATCAAATCTTATTTTCTCTCCAAGTCTATTTTTTTTACTTGGATCATCTTGCCCTTTGTATCATTCTTCTTTAAGAGAGGCTAAGATTTCCCTTAACACCTCTTCTTCCATAAAAGAGGTCTTCATCACTTCATCAAAAACTTGTATGAGTTCTCCTTCTAGGAATGCTCCCTCTAACATTTTTGTTTCCACATAGAGGTGATCAAACTTCTCCACTCCTGCACTTGTATGCATGCATTCAGCATTACTTATTAGATAAACAGTTTGAGACTTAGTTTACCCCACAAGTTTGTCACTCCATGACTCCTTTAGATTGCTCATCACCATAATTTTACTACTATCTTCTTGGGATTCTTATTTTAAAGGTTTAAAAATATGTCTTCCTCCATATTTCATGAATGCATATGTATTCTCCTTCCCATCAAGAGTTATTTGCCTATCATATTTCCAAGGTCTACCTAAAAAAACATTACATACATCCATAGATACAATATCACAATTTACCTTATCTTTATAGCTGCCAATCTTGAATTCCACTTGACACTATTCATTCACCATTAAATGATGCCCTTGATGCACCCAAGACACCTTATATGGCATGGGATGAGGAAAGCTCTTCAGTCTTAGTTTTTCTACCTTTTATGTGGATACCAAATTTTATGTACTACCAATGTCAATGATCATATTACAACATTTTTCTTGTACTTTACATCTTGTTCTAAACAAACTTATTCTTTGAGTGATTGGATCCTTTACCTTATTTTACTTGAGTAGTATTCTACTCATTAGGAGAGAATCACCTTTCTTGGATTCACTTTCACAAGGTATTTCCCTTCTTCCTTCTCCTTCCTTTGTATAAAATATCCCATCGTTCTCCTCAAATCACTCATGAACTCCATGACCTACATACTTTTTATGCTTATAGCAATTTGCTTTAAAGTAATTACTTTAAACAACCTTACCTTTAGTAGATGATTTCATATCTTGAGATTGATGCCTTTGTACATCTATAAGACTGGCTATTTGCTCCTTCAAGATGATTATATCCTTCATCATGCTTCTTTAACCATCTTCTATATTTTATAATCTTAAAAACAATTATTTCATCACTTAATCTATCTTAGTTCCCAAGGACTATCCACTTTCCTTCTTTGCTTACATCACCTGATCTTCCTCTTTTCTTATCCAAGTCTATTTTAGCTTCGATCTATAGCTTATCCTCCTTTCTTCTTCTTCTTCTATCTCACCCAAGCTTCTTTCTCTTTGCTTGGTCTGTTGACATATTTATCTAAGCTTCTACTTAGATATCTCAGTTGCTCTACCTTTTTCTTCTGAGGGTTTCACTATCTTTTCAAGCTTCAATGGCATTTATGCCAGCCTTCTTGGTTTTGATATTCTTTCCTACAATCATAATTTCATATCTTGCATACATTTAATTTTCATTCATATATTCTAAACCTTACCAAATCAAATTCTCCTCTATCCTCTGACTTCTAACTTTATGATTTTGACATATCCACACATCTAATGTTGTTCTCTTTTCCAAGAGCTTTGCCAGGCTCTGATACAAAAAATGGTGACAACCATTACACTTATCCTTTTCAATACTTACCTTCTTCTACCCTCAAGGTCATTACCTTATTTTAATCTCATAACATATCTAAATTTTCCTTCCTCTAGTCTTTCTTTATCTGTGATTTTTGACTCTTTATTAGTCAGAGATATGCATTTGGTCCCCAATGCCCTTATTAGTGACAATATTCTATCTAGAACCTATCACTCTCTTTATTTTAATTTTAAAAATCTTTCATAACATAACCTTATTTGAATGTATCTAATCATGACAATATTCCTTTTAACATATTCATTAGGAATATTGACATTGAACTTGAATCTTAGAACCTCAACACAACCATTGTACATTTGCTTGAAATACATGCAATATATATGTTTGGTATATAACACCTAGAACCATCCAAGAATGGGTTACCCTGAATGGAATAGAATCACATTCATAATGGCATACAAAAACCCTGAACATAACCTACTCAATCTATTTACATCTTTGACACTCTTGACTGATCAGAATGCACAAACAAGACCACAAGACCATACTTGTTTTGTTGGAGGTTTTATGGGCTTATAGCCCTATTTTGATGCACTTTCCTTCATATATATTATATATCCTTCAATATCAAACAAAAATATATGATCGGAGCACCCATTTTTAAATAGTACAACATATGTAAAAATGGGATACAAATGTTTTATACAGAATAAGATTCCTATTGACTGTGTCAGGCCTAATTAGGCCTTCAACGTACCATGTTTTGGGTGTCTATTGAACACAAGGATGATCTATATTATTGTATTCATATGTAATTTTTATTAAGGTATTTAACAACTATACAAATCATAAAACCCTCACTTGAAACCCTAAATCACCATGTAACCTCCTCTATCTTAGTCCATTATGTGATAGGGGTCCAAAAGCAACCATATATTAGAAAAGACACTTACCCATTGAGTTGAGATTTGAAACTTCAAAAAAATAACATATATATTTATTGAATTAGGATTTTAAAAATTGGAAATTTCCATTGTATAGATGTTGAGATCAACAAAGCCCTAGTTAGGACCAATCAACACTTGATTTTGATCTACATAGCTCATTTGGAGGTGTCAAGGACTTGAATAAATTTTATTGAGCATATTTCAACCTTTTATAACTATTTAAGCACTCATAGTTAGGATTCTAATCTTATTTAGTCTATTGGCAAAGTTGCACCTTACTGCCCTGCTCTGTTTTCATACACAGTCCATAAAAAGTATGATTAAAAACACACCAAAAAATGTCTTTCTCTATTATGTTCTTTCAAATCACATTCCATTAAATCATATCAACCTCTTGGATCAAATTAAATATCCCAAAAAAACAACTGAACTATACTTAGACACCAAATCTCCTATTCTAGCTTCATGCAAATAAACTCCAAAATTGGAGTTAACAACTTTTCTAACATAAGAATGATTCAAATTACTCAATATCTAACCCAACAAACTTGGAATCATTTGAGGATAAGATATTGACTTTTATAAACCATTTTTACATATATTTAGCCCTTAACTCGTGTATAGGCCTTATTTTATGATTAAAACGCACTTAGATAAATTTGAAAATTTGAATACACCATTTTAGAGGGAAAACCAAACTAACATACCTATACCACTAAACACACAATATGATCAACACCAAGAGAACTATGGAGATGCTCCTAAATCAGATTGCCACACTAAAATTTGTTCATGGTCTTCTAATCATGCATTTATCCTTTTTTCAATGTGTCCTTTGCTTTGATCTCCAGAGGTTCTTTAAATATATTCATTGCTTGTTCACCTCCTTATCTTCCTTCTTTGTTGTTATGCTTAACATGATCCCAATTTTTATTTTGGGATGTCAAGTACTATAATCCTTGTTCATGCTCCTCAATTGATCAAGGTACCCCTTTATTGTCCAGGATTCTCTTAACACTTGTACCTACAACTATCTCTTTCATATTATGTAAAAGTATACCTTTAATTGATATTTGGTTTAACTTGTTATTGTCCTCCCATGACTTGATGTTTTCATGATAATCATTGATATCATCTTTTTTGAGATATGTAGTAATCAACATCTTTATACTCTCATATATTCCCTACTCTCTTTTTTGATTATTTGTACTTGTTTTGTTTCTACACATAATCTACATCAACCTTTCCATTTCACAACTATCTAGATCCCATTCCTTGCCTTGTTCCCTTACTTGAATCTCTTTTGATTCAAGTTGCTATGTTACTACTCCATTCACTCCATCACTTATCTTGTCATGATTAGGTTCATCATGGTTCCTTATCCATACATTGTTCATTTGAATTTTGGTACTATTATCATCTTCTTGAAAGCATTTTATCTTTATCACCTGATCCTTTATACTCTGCCTCATATCAAGAATCTCTCTCTTACTCCATTCTTCCTTCACAAAGATTCTCCTTTCGATGCTTTTGTCACTTGTGTTATTTCTCTCATCTCTCTTGGGTTATTCTAGACATTCTTGGTCTAATTTAGACTTGTTAAAGTCCTCTTTCTCCATGTTCTTTACTGATGTTTCACATGTTGGTTGGGTTCTAACAACCTTCTTCTCTTCCTTGGCATCACCTTGATACTTATTACCTTTTCCTTCATTAATATCTTCACCTTATCCACCTATAATCTCAAGCATTCTAGCTGCAATTTGATCTTTTCCAAGAAGACCAATAGACCCTACACTTGTCTCTTTTTGATCAATCAATGAGGTCAAAAATCGATCATCAACGTCTTCTTGTGGCCACATCTCTTCTACAGCCACTTGATATGAGCTAACTATAGAAGGTATTTCTCCATTTATGATATGATTTGAATAATTGAAAAACATATCTAATAAACCTACCTCTATTGTCAACACAAGATCATCTCTCCATATTCTATCTTGTCATAGATGGGTTGTCCTACCTCTGTAATGAGGCCTTCATTAACTGCATTCATAGAATCATTGTTTGTTATCCTTCTTTAAATGTGGTCAACTTGTTTATTGACCTTCATCATGTGATTTAATCCTCCCATTATTTCTTTACTATTATCCTCTTGCTTTGAATTCCCTTTACTGTCATTGGAATCACTAAACAAAACATCAAGAAATGTGACTTCTTCTTCAATCAAGAGATAGATTTCTCCACCATCAAACCTATCATAAATGGGTAATTTGGTTTCTTGAATTACTACCTCATTAACCCTATTTTCCTCTATCATATCAATCTCATCCATACATTTTTTAAGATCCATTCTTTAATAATGCTCATCAAATATTTGTTCTCTCCAAGGTTATTTTTGTTACTTGGATCATCTTGTCTTTTGTATCCTTCATCTTCAAGAGAGGCTAAGAATTCCCATATCACCTCCTCTTCCATCAAAGAGATATTCATCAATTCTTCATTAAAAAATTTTGAGTCCTCCTTCTATTGTTTCTCCTTCTAACACTACTATTTCCTCATAGATTTGATCAAACTTCTCCACTCCTACACTTGTATGCATGCATTCAACATTACTTGTTAGATAAAGAGTTTGAGACTTAGCTTCCCCCACAAGTTTGTCACTCCATGACTCCTTTGGATTGCTCATCACCATAATTTTTATCCTATCTTCTTGGGATTCTTCTTTTAAAGGTTTTAAAATATGCCTTCTTCTATCTTTCATGGATGTATATGTATTCTCCTTCCCATCATGAGTTTCTTTCCTATCATAGTACCAAGGTCTACCTAACAAAATATGACATACATCCATAGATACAATATCAAAAGTTACCTTATATTTATAGCTATCAATCTTGAAATCCACTTGACACTATTCATTCACCATTATTTGATGCCCTTGCTACACCCAAGACACCTTGTATGGCATGGGATTAGGAAACCTCTTCAGTCTTAGTTTTTGTACCATTTCTGTGGATACTAGATTCTCTATACTACCACTGTCAATGATCATATTAGAAAATTTGTCTTGCACTTTACATCTTATTCTAAACAAATTCTTCTTTGAGTGATAGGATCCCTTACCTTATTTTTCTTGAGTAGTATTCTTCTCATTAGGAGTGATTTACCTTTCTTGGATTCACTTCCAGAAGGCATTGTCCTTCTTCCTTCTCCTTTCTTTGAAGCAAATATCCCATCATTCACCTCAAATCACTCATGAACTCCATGATCTACATACTTTTTATGCTTATAGAATTTTACTTTAAAGTAAGTACTTTGAATAACCACACCTTTAGCAACTAATTGCATATCTTGAGATTAATGCCTTTATACCTCCATAGGACTAGCTATTTGATCTTTCAAGGTGCTTATCTCCTAAATAATGACAAGTTTAATTCGTGGTTTTAAAAAACCCTTTTGACTAAAGGAATATAATAATTCCACCAAAATAAGAAGGGAAACATATAAAATAGGGAAACTAACTAAACAAACAATCAAATGTGTTAGGGCAGCACTTGGAGGGAAAAAAGAAGAAAAACTAATTTAACTAACCATGATAGGGTATGATACACCTAGATAAAAAGGGAAATTCATGAATTCACTCATTCCAAAAGATGGTATAAGTTACAAAGCAGGATGCTTATTGAACATGACCTTTGATTAGGCAATATTATTGCCTACTAACTCTCTTACCATCTTTTCAAGTGAGTTATAAATAGTAAACCAAACACCAAAAAAGTTAAACTAATCTTGAATTTTAGGATCTTTTTCATACTACTTTTCATCTACAACCTCATCAAGTGATATCTCATCTATGCATTGTCCTTGAGTGACCTCATTCTTATAACTATATTTTGTAAGTTTATTAAGCTCTTCAAGGATCTTTGAATAGTCAACCTAATCTATATCATGGTCATAAGTGAGTGACACTTGATCAATTTTCTCATAAATATGGTCCTCAATGGGTAACATATCCCTACAAAGCTCATCAATATCTTGTAGAGATTCAAAGTGCAAGTACCAATCATCTTTTTGTTCTTCATTTTGATCAATTTGAATATAATTATCTTGAATAGCACCTTCATATTTATTAATAGAAGATACCTCAAACTCATTTATGACTTCAACTTGTAATATCTAATGAAGTTCTTCCATATTAAGATTGAATTTTTAATTCTCAACTACAACCTCATTTTAAACTGCATCCTTAAGTGAAGTATCAATGATAAACTCTTCCTCATATAAACTTGAAACATCTTATTCACACTCTCCAATAACTTAGCTTGTACTGAAAACCACTTTCACTATACTCCATATAATAGGCTCCTCTTGAGGAAGGGAAATGGCAGGAGGGTGATGGAATTCATTTATTTGAGAGGGAGTATGAGACATGGAAGGTTGACTATGATCATATTTTGGGATCTTGAGGGGAAATGGAATCATTAAGGAACCTTGAATAGGAGGGAAAGAGAAGATTTTGAAGACCTCTACATTATACTCTTTCCACGTTGCCATTACCTCATCAAAGTCTAAAACCTCTTTGTCCTCATGGACAACTTGATCTTGAGGGATGAGTAGTGAAGAAGTGGAACTACAAGAAGGTTTATTTTCTTGAATAGGATCTTGAATACAACTAAGAATCTCCCTTGGCATACACTGATCATGGTTAAGAACTTCATGAGAGTAAGGAACACAAGAAGACTGGTAAGGAATACAAGAGGGTTCTTGAGACAATTAGCTCAACTCACTTTCTTGTCTCTCCCAAACCTCCATATTATTTAATAAAAGATTAAACAACTCATTCCCCTCCTTTGGATCATTAGACACATTTTGAAATAGACCATTCACTTCCTCATGCTGAGATTTTGAATAAACATGCCTTTCATATGCTAGTATTTTGAGCTCTATCTCATCCATTCTTTCTTAGAGACAAGGTTGATAATATGTAACATCATATCCATATGGTAAAGGTGAAATATTGTCTTGATATTGATATGGTTCACAAGGAAGGTAAGAGTCATGCTCTTGGTATTAGGGATCATGGAAAACTTGATAAGGCTCATCATAACTTTGAAAAAACCCTTCGTAAGGCTGATTAGGCTCATAATGAGGATCATATAAATCATGAGAAGACTGGTATAATAAATCATAGGGATGACAAGGAATTATAACATAGTTTTCCTCATACAAAACCATGAAAACAAAATTAAGATAGATAAATAAAATTAGACTTACTTGGAAACTATGCCTAGACTATTAGAAGTAATTGCTTGAGCATGGAATAACCAAATACTTCATGAATAATATTGTTGTAACTATAATTTCACCAAGACTAGCTTCAATGGGTCACATCAAGTGTGCCATAACTATCAGTGTCTTAGATTAGACCCTTAGCTGAGAAGTATATTGTTTAGGTCCTCTTACTCAAACCTAGTCCAACATGGGAATGACCCTAGGTTGTGGGTCACCTGATATTAGGTCAAACCTCCAGAGAATGTTGGATTCCTTCTAGATCTATCACCTAAACTAAACTAAATTAACTCTTGCATAGAAAAGGGAGATAGATTAAAAATAATTTATAAAAACATATAAAATGACGTAATGTACTAGTAATTTGAACACTTATACTTGCACAAGACACACTATAAGACACATTCAAGACTAAAGAAGATCACTTCACTCATTTTTTATCAACCCTCACATAATTATTTCACAAAAATTCATTAACTAGATATCAACCTAGCATGGGAGGGTAGTTGTCCACTTCCAAACTAATCAACAAACTATATTGTACTTAGAATGACCTATGAGAACTACCAAAACACTTCATAAAGGTGATAAAATTTAGACATAGGAAAGGACAGCATTCACTCACTTAACCACATCAAATTAATTCATAATACACACTTTAATTCAGCCACAAAATGGAGGAATTGAGTCTTTTATTGTATCAAATAGGTGTTACCGTAAAAATTTTGGCATAGGATAAGCAAGCCAAAGCCATAAGAGTCTTTTTCTATAAGAAAAAAATATCAGAGAGTTATTTCCTAAAATGTTTTTTTGGAGAGCTATAATGTGGAAGATGGGACATATATATAAGAAAGGAGGAGAGAGAGGGGGTTGTACAAGAAGAAAACATTGAATGAGGTCTAACTACTTTCGATGGATTAGCATTAATCCAAGGATGTTGTGTCATGATCTTATCAAGAAGGAAAAAACTTTAAAGGCTATATAAAAGAATTAAATGTTCCATTATATGTATCCAACCACTATATCTCCTTCTTTGGACTCTATTCCACTTTCTACTTGATCTACTCATGAGGACAAAATCCTCATATCTTGAAACTGATAGTGTTATGCTTGGTCTACATTAGGTAGTTGTAAGTACTTATTCTAGATTTAAACTTTAATGATGGTGTAGCCCTTAGAAACATTTGTTTTTGGTTCAACATTAACCATGTTCAACCTCTTATTGAAGTCTCATGTCTTTGACTTTAATATCAACTATCGATCTTGATTTGGGATCTTCAATCCTGCTATTTATTAATGACACATCGCTTCTCAAGATCTTGTTGTCAGTATATCTAATTTTGTGGTTGTGCGACATGATGGCCTCAAATTTAATCTCAGCTTCTTACATTTTTGAACTCACTCACACCATTGATCTCATTATCTTGATGAACATGTGTCAATTATATTTTTTCTAATTAATCAAATATGCACCATTAATCTAGTAAGTTGCTATGATCATGACACTTGTCATTGACAAATTTAATTTTAGGATCCTTTAAATTTTTGACTTGATGCTCACCATTGATCTTTGAATGCATGATTAAATGCGCTATGTTAGATCTTTAGGACCCACTGACATTGTCCTTACCCACTCACCATTGGATCTTTTGATCTGATTTAATGCATACCATTGATATTGTTTTAGGGACTTTTTGACCTATTGACTACCCACATGTCATTGATCTATGATTTGATCAAGTGAGATTTTGATAGTTTTCAGCTTTGTATTTATCTTCAATATTTTTAAGGGTGTTTTGAATTTAAATGGTTAGCTCCCATGGCTTTATTTTGACATCTTTGTGCATGTCTTATTTTGCTTGCTTAACTTTGAAGGCTTATATCTATAGATATAAATTACACCAAGGCACCAAACTTGCATAAAACCACTAGGGCATAAAAGACATCATTTTAAGGAACTATTAAGACCTACCTAACTCACAAGGCAAACTAGCATGATATGCTAAGTTTCAAATGATAGGGTGATAATTTGACCTAGGGGAAAATTCACAATAGTTACATTCACATATTTTATAGTTGTCTTACCATTTTGTGGTGAGGTAAGTTATAGGTACTATTTTTCCCTTACCTTAACAAGGGGGCATATTAGTGGGAGCATGCTTGGAAAGCATGTTTTCCACACTTTTCATACATCTTAGATTCAATGGGGGTATGTCATATGGACATGGCCTCCACACATTCACAGTTTCGATATTATAGCGGGGGCTTGCTTTGGAGGCATATTCTCCATGTATATTCAATATTTTTTACTTATACCAGTTTTTAGATTTAGTGGGGGTATATCATATAAACATGGATTCCACTTAATAAAAGTTTGAAAATTTAGTGGGGACATAATTTGGAATCATGATCTTTTCATTCATTTAGTATGTTAATTATATCAATTTCAAAGATGCAGTAAGGGAATGCTTTGGAAATATGTTATCCACACTAACTCAGTATTCATTATCTCTAGTTTATAGTGGGGGCATGTTTTGGAAACATGTCACTGATATCAGTTTCATATTTCTCCATATATAGTAAGGGCATGATTTAGAAGTATGTCTTCCACACTTACATAGTTATTTGAATTGGCCAAAACACATAATTATATGATTTTGATACACATTTGTGATATAATTATATACATGGTACCATTTCTATACACATTTTCAGCATAATAAATATCTAATGTGATTATTTTATGCAATATGTGCTTAATATTGTAAAATCCAAATT